>JASDQU010106696.1:72522-85449 GCA_032191745.1 Picea mariana | reverse complement strand
CAAACTCTGGTTTCACGATCTTTCCTTTCATGATATCCAACACTTTATTATTGGCAAGGATGAGATCAATCCTTATCTTCCATGCTATGATGTTAGAATATCCATCTAAATTTTTCTCTGACTTCATAGAGTAAGTCATGGCTGCTTTGACTTGGTCAACCCTAGGTTTGACCAAAATCTCAAACTTCACATCTTGGCTTTCTGAGAGTACCACGAGATGCACTAGGCTAGGGCGCACTGATCTATCCGGAGATTAGGTCAATCCCTTCCTTTAAGGTGCCTCAACAAGAGGATTAGGGTTTTTGGAACTGCACCTGCTAGTAACCCTAGTGGCAGTGCTATTGTGATTGCCCCTGCTAGAAACCCTAGCGGTAGTTCTTCAACAAGCTTAATATCCTTATGGCTATGTTTCCTTCCAGCGATTAGACTGAATGAAGGAGGTGTGGTCCCATAACCTATTAGAATGTATTGGATGTGCTTGTTTTACCATTGACAATATCACTATTGTCACCCAACCATAGGATGAAGCCACCCTTCAAGCACCTTAACCTTGACAGAGAATCACTCTAGAAGAAAACCCTAGGCTAGATAGCCAAACAAAGGGTACCGTACCTTTCCCCAAGGATAGTGCACCAACAAGAGCTAATCAGATAGTCCAAACCCTAACCAAGAGATAGTCCAAGACAAATGTGATCTGCTAGCTGCAGCAGCTGCAATGGCAGCTCTCCTCAAACCTACGCATAAGACTTGGCACTGTAGTGCGCACAAGTTGTTGCTCTGTGATTCTGAGACTACCCGCCAGAATGAGAACTGGCCTCCTGTATTTATACTAATTCTGGCTAACTGCCTGGGCCGACTTCTCATTCTGGGTATTTGTCTGTTCAGTATATATTAATTCTTCTGGCCAACTTCTTCTCTTGGAGGCTACTAACCTAATATAAATTATCCTCTCGAGCAGACATGTATTCTAGGGTTATTATCCAACTCATTTGTGTTTCTTCTTGCTTTCTGGAGTATTCTATTCTCGTCAGGTTTACACGTGGAGGTAAATACCTCCCGCAGCTACCATAATATCAACATCCACAATGTTGGATACCATAATGATACTTTATCTTTTTTGAAGTCTATATTTATGGATCAAGGAAAGTCCTAAAAAATAAGGCATTAAACTATAGCATAAACAAGATAAGACATCATATAAAATTTCTTGGTGTTCCTTATACCTTCCAACAGGAATGAAACTTCCTTTGAAATAATTTGGGCCCAATCAACTACAACATCTTTATGAATGGAATGATACATAATATATACAACATAATTTGGAACGAAAGTTGTGTCGTCTTGTCCAATTACCTAGTGAATAGCCATGCAAATTCTTTGTATGGGTATTTGAAAGAACATACCTCAATTTATGTAGAGTTTCCAAAATCACTCGTTGAATTTACAAGGAATATTTCGAGAAGAACTAGTATCTCGTTGTTGGTTTTTAGAAAGACATCAACTTTAGTATTCTTGAAATTCAAAGTGGATTCTGGAAATCTCAACATTCTTTTGAAAACTGAAGGAGCCAAAGAAATTAGTGGCTTTCCCTGTAACTAGATGCCTCTTCATTTAGTGTTGAATTTATCAGCGCACTAGAGAACTAATTCTTTGAAATTAGCTACTTCTGGTACACACCTGGCTAATGCAATACGAGAGGTCCAAAAAATTTTCATCTTCTTTTCTTCAGGTGTTAGAGATGAGTACCACTTGGAGAATTCTTTTCTTCAGGTGTTAGAGATGATTATCACTTAGAGGATTCTAACCACTGAAACTTGTAGTATTATCATCCCAAGGTGTTGATAGTATCCATGCAATATAGCTCTTTCATTTTACTTGACATATTTTGACAAAGGTTATTTTGCATATGTGGTGCTTTTGTCAATCCAATATTTTTATAGTGGATCTTTAATTCCTTATTTAATTTACCACGTATTTCCTTGATTATCAAATGTTGTAGCTCTTAGTTCAAAGTTTCCAATTGCATGGTTTGATTTAATATTTAAGTTGGAGATTTTACGAAAATAGTTCCACTTAATAACGATATTCAATTCATATGAATGATGGCTAATGTGGCAGTGGTAAAATAAATGTCATTAGGAAAAGATATATCGTGTTGTGATAACATGAAATAGTTTAAGTATGGGAGTGCATAATGAGTAACATGAAGGTCGATTTTGGAGGATGCAAAAATGTAGGATGTGGGGTGTAGAATGGGACGGAAGGTGGAGATGAGAGAAGGATCCCCACATATGCTATCAACAAAATCAACTAAGTATCGAGAGAGGTTCATTATGAGTGACTTGGAAGTGTGCAGTTCTTTTTTAGGGTTGCGGGTTTTGTGGGATCATGGAGTTGTGGGTTTGTGGAGTTGTGATGGCTTGAACCTTCTCAACGAGACTATTGCAACTAAATAAATGGCTAAGTGTTGGGGTTGTAGAGTGGTGAAAAATGAAAAAAAAAATACTAAGTATAGGACTTGTGGACCCGCGGACCTGGTGGTAGTTTCCCTGCAACCCACATTTTTTGAAAAAATACCAAGTATAGAATATACAAGAAAAATGAAAAACGAGTAAGTATAGACCAAAGAATGCAATCATTGATCAATGAATTTTTATGAACACAACTTCCCACTACCCCACAACCCTCTCCTTACAAACTAGGTTAGGTTCAATAAGATGGTCCTCATCTTCTCATTAACAAGAGATGTGCAGTCACATTTGATATATGATTTTTTCACAATGTAGTAGACTGTGATGTCTCTTCACTTGAATGATATGCTTTACTTTTGGGAATCCCTTATCAACATCCATGAAGTTCCTTATAAAATGATTGCAACAACTCTTCTAAAAATTTTAACAATGCAAAAGCCTATGAGCTTACCTCTACTATAATTTTTCTACCCTAAACTACTACATCTAAACAAGTTAGTTTGCATAAATACTTATCACTCTCTATTTTTCCTCATACCCACACCTCACAACTAGTTCCTCTACCCTTCTTCCAACAAGGAAATTATTATTGTCTTATTTCATCACTATTACACTATCATATTACTAAGCTTCAATACATGCCTCGAACCTCCTCCCATTATATCTCCCTTCCCATCACTTACACTTGTATTCCCCTAGTTCTCTCAACAACTACATCAATGAGCTCTAGAGTAAAACTACCATATCATACCAAGCACATCGAAATGGAATCTAAGATTCTTTATAAATATAAATATAAATTACATGTGTATAAATTATATGTTTTATCATATATTTTCTCATAATGTAAAAAGTTTATTTTCAAATTTTTATTTTTAGTTTATTATGATTGTATTTGTATTTTTATAGGATTTTTATTTTGTGACTTTATGATATAATATGTGTTTTTTTTGAAATATTAAACAATACTTTTCATTTAAGTAGATATTAATAAATAATTTTTAAAATCTTTTTATTGGATGCTTTTTTAATATATCTTTCCAATAATTCAAAAAAACTTATTTCTAATGGATATTTAATTCTATATCCTTTACTATTTATAATCCTCTTTGTAGCATCCCCTCTATCTCTACATTATAATGACTTTTAAATTTCACAATTTTAAAACCCTCTTTATAAATGAACATAATAAAATATACCCTATACTTTTTTTTCTTATTATTTTATAATTTGATAAAAATTACAATATAAAGAGAAATGGTTTATGAATAAGCCTCTAGTTAATTATTTCAACTATATTAAAACTTTGATCAAACAACTTGCTTGTGCATACTCTATTGTTGATGTAGATGATGCAAAGGTAATTCTCTTCATTATCATTTTAATAATATTGCATTCACTTTTGGTAATTAAAGTAAATTAATATAAAATAAATTTTCCTTGAAAATGATAAATAATTTAAACAAGAAATTAAAATTTTCTATTAAAATTGACAATTTTTGTCCATGTATATTTATCTTTTGGGTGAATACATATGGTGGTGAATATATATTATCTTTGTGGTGATTACATAAAGTGGTGAATATATCTGGGTGAATATTATCTCTACAATGGTGAATATTATCTTTGTGGTGTTATAGTGAATGGTGTTTGACATAAATTTGATCTAAGGTAACTATTCAATCCCTTCAGTGAATCCGGTGCCCAAGTTTCTTATTTATTTATTTATTTTTCTTAGAGGAAGGCCTAACAATGTAACCCTAGATAGTTTGCACAAATCTATAGAATCAATAGAAAAAAGTAGAGAAGAGAGAAGCCAAACTTCAAAGTGAATTAGTAGCACTGTTTATAAGTGAGTTACTATCAATACTTGATATTAAACTTAGATCCTTCTACGACATTATTGAGAGATAGATGAACAATAAACTAACAGGGAAGACATTATTGAGAGATAGATGGACATTATTGAGAGATGGATGGATGATAAACTACTAGGGTTTTAGAATAAGCTATACAATATGGGTTAGAAGATAAGCTAATTAACAATTTGGCCCTAAATAGTGTGGAACAAAAATTGGATATCAAACCTATGAAAGAGGAAATGAATAAACTCATAGAGTTAGACCATGATTGTAATAAAAGAACCTTGAACCTCATAATTTTTGGTATGGAAGAAACAAAAGATGAGGACACATTAGCAATAGTCAAGGAAGAATTAAAAAATAAATCACAAATTGAAACAATTATCCTTGTAGAAGAAAAAAGGTTGGGAAAAATAATTCAACATAAAGATAGGTTGATTCAGGTTATATTAAGCTCTAATTCCCATAAATATGACATACTCAGTAAAAATTTGAGCTTAAAAGGGTCTGTAATATTTATAAATAAAGATCTCATTCCAGAAGATTAAGCTAAATTAAGGAAGGAGGTTCAAACGGTAAAGGAAGCTAGAAAGGAAGGAAAATGGACAATAATTAGTAACCAAAAATATTTTATTAGGGATAGAAATAAAAAGAACAATGATAAATAACAATTCGGGACACTCCAGATCCTCTTTTGGAATTGTCGTGTTTTTCCATTGAGTAAAGGGCCTATACTCAGCTGGATCTCGAGTGACAATGACAGTATTCTCTTGGTTGAAACTTGGGAGCATGAAGAATGTAAGGTGTCTAGTATCAAAGGATTTGTTTTGTGGTCCACATGGAAGAAGAAGTCCTCTTGTAGAGGGATTGGAGTCATTACATGTTACATAAAAACAAACATCTCTCCTCACATCCAACTTCATAAGAAATATCTTCTCAATCAATACATATGGATGGAGATATATGATATATTAACACTAGGAATATTTATATAGAAATATATTATTTTCACCTATTAACTCTACTTTTTCTACAAAAAACAATCTAGATAAGAATTGTCCCTACAAAATCTTAGAGCAAGATATCTACAATATGAAAAATGAAGGTAGTATCCTCATTTTCGGAGACTTTAATGCTAGAACTGCAACCAATCAAGCTATTATTTTAAGGAATGACTCCAACCTTAATCATCTTTGTCTAGATAAGGAACTTGTCTTAGCTAACAATTAGAAAAGAAGCTATGAAGACCTGATCAAGAATTTGTTTGGTACTCAGTTAATCAAGCTCTATGGTTCTAAAAATTTGATAATTTGAAATGGTCTAAATAAGTGGCCAAATTCTAATAGGATTACTTGTATCCATGGTTTGGGAATCAATTTTGTTGATTATATAATATTGGTTTTCCCCATATACAACCAAATAGTAAAATTTGATATTTTATATGACGACAAACCTAACTCCGATCATAGACCTCTAACCTTAACTCTTAACTTTTCCATGCACAAAGTTATGTAGAGGAGCACTCTGGTAGCCAAAGGCACTTACTTTTTGACAAACAAAAAGTCAATCTCTTCTTAAAATACTTAAGAAATGATTTAAAAATCATATTGTATCAGAACAATAGAGAAGATGACTATCATAATTTTACATCAACCCTCTCTACTTCAATTAAAAATTTCTCTATTGAGGTGCTACATAGAAAGAAAAACAGTACAACTAACCCTTGGTATGATAATGAATGTAAAATTTCTAGAAAATCCATTAGGGATGCTTCTAATACATCTTTAAAATATGATAATATAAATAGATATAAAACCTTACTTAAATGAAAAGAAAAGACTATATGTACATAGAAATAAAGAGAATATTTTGTACCTACTTAAGATGGATCTTCAGAGATTCTGGAGGCAAATTCTAACTTGTAAAACTAAAGAAAATAGTAATATTACCTTGAAGGAATGGAATTTCTACCTTAAAAATATGTATGAATTCCCTAACATCATGGACACCATGCCAAATAGTTCTACAAATGATGAAGTTTTTCTATAAAGACATCAATGTTGGGGTTAAGCAACTCTCAAAAGGAAAATCTAAGGTCATCGAAGGTTACCAAGATGAAATATTAAAAATTGGAAGACATATCCTCATCCCTCACATACATAAACTCTTCAATTTAGCTATCAAGAAAGGCTTCCCAAAACCTTGGACTCAAAGCCTCATTGTACCTATTTTTAAAATAGGGGATAAAATAAATCCCTCTAATTATAGGACCATTATTATTAGCCCCAATTTTAGCTAACCTATATGGAAGTATTTTGGAAAAGAAGATTGGCACATGGCTAGACATCCATGGAAAAAAGAGCTAGAGTATAGGATGGGTTTATAGGCTACCATTCTAGTATGGACCACCTTGTTACCTTTAGGATCATTACAAAGGAGTGTCGTAATGATAAAACTGATCTCCTTTGTTGTTTCATTGATTTTAGAAAATATTTTGACAATGTGCCTAGTAATAACCTCTAGAATAGGTTAGAAGAGCTTGAATTACCTTTCAAGTTGAGATCTATTGCACTAAGGTTATATGAGAAAGTTATTGCCAAGTTTAGGAACACTAAGTGTTGGTCAAAAGAAATTGATTGTAATATAGGAGTCAAGCAAGGTTGTCTTCTATTCCCTACCATTTTCAACATCTATATTTATATAAGTTAGAAGATTGTTTGTAGGATGCAGGTTGTGCTAGCCCAACTCTCGCCAGTATAGTCATATTCCTCCTTCTTAATGCTATCTGTTATTGTTCTTATGTTGAAGAGTCCCTATGAACTAAGTAAGAAACTAATAAACCTCAAGGACTTCTTATCTAGCATGGGCATGAATGTGAACATTAAAAAAACAAAGGTTATGATAATTGAATCCAAAAGGATCACTTATGATACTTTTGTTAATGAAAACAATAGCTTGGAGGAAGTGACTTCATACAAGTATTTTGGAATTGATATCCACAACAAGATCAGTTGGAACTATGGTGTTGAAAAATATATAAATGGAGGGTGGAAATATTATTATGGGATCGAAAACAATTTTAAATTAGACAACCTTTGGCTTTAGGATAAAAAAAACTCCTCTTTCACACTCTCGTCACTCCAGTTATCTTATATGGATGTGAATTTTGGGGTTGCAGTATATCTAGAGAATCCTGGATAAAGATAGAACACATACAAAAGAATTTTATAACTTATAATCTCAAAATTAAGAGAAATACACCCTATCCTATCCTCCTCATAGAAGAATTCCTTCCCCCCATTAAGAGAAATATTGATATGATTAGGTACCTAACGTACACGAATAAGATAAAAAAAAATGGATGACAAGAGACTCCCCAAAATTTCTTCAAACTCTAGCCAAAACCACCAGTGGATCAAGAGGGGATGACATAAATATGTCAAATCTTGGCTAAATAAGTGGAGACTACAAGAAGAATCCATCATGCACAATATGTAGTGTGATAAAGAATTATTGGATAAAAGGAAATTAAGATACTACAAGGAGGTGGTCAACCACAATTTAGAAGATCAAAATTATCTCTTTGTTTTGAAAAGTGCAAAGAAGAAAATCAACATTGCTAAAATAAGAACAAACTCTGACGAGCTACATAATGAAACCGGGCATTGGAAAAATCCCAAAACACCATGGGATGAGAGAATATGTCACCTTTGTGAAACTAAGCAGGTAGAATATGAAAAACACTTCCTCTTGGATTTCCCTACCTATGCCCATATTATATCCCAATTTAAAAATATTTTCCACATTACCGACCTTCTTAACCTCCTAAGTCATCGAAACTATGGTGATCTTGGAACGCTTCTCTCAATGCTTTTTGAGCATAGAAATAAAATTTTAAAGAAATTGAAGTAATCTCTTACCCTCTTAAGATTTTATAGACCAATTGGTCTCAATGGACATTAATCATCATCATCATATTGATGAATCTCGAAATCCACTAAACTTTTGGTGGGAACTTGATAACATTGATTATGTGGAAAATAATGAAAATGGCTCAATACATAAAAATGGAAATGGCTCATTACATAAGAATTATTTATTCTTACAAATATATAAATCATATAACATGTCTATTACAACCATCATGTCTAACTCAATTTCTCAATTGTTATCATGATTTTTTTTAAATTATTATTATTATTATTATTATTATTATTTCAATAAAATTTCTTAAATGTTATGAAACTTTTGAATTGTTTTATATAAAATTCGTCCTAATATTTATTATTTATTATTGTGACATAAAATTATTAGTTATAAAAATTTCAAAATTGAAATTGTAGTTTACAAAATTGCATATTTAAGTTTACAGTTTTCTTATATATTATTTTCTACATATTAAATCTACAATTTTTTCTTTTTAAAATTTGAAATTTTCATATATATACACACACAGATATGTATATATATATATACACCCTTACAAATTTTCACATATATACACACCCTTACAAATGTCCATGTGTTTGTTGGAGCCAGAGTCATTATAGGTTGAAACCAACTCGACTCTAACTTAATGTCTAGTATAATGTGCCTCACTAGACCAAAAAATAAAGCTGAATCCTGAAATATGTAGTAGCATCTAGACCAGAGAGCTAGCCCATATAAAAAAACTAAATGGATGATCCTACTGCTAAAACACAGAATGGTAATCAAAATTTAGAACCTGGCCTTCATTGGAAATGTCATGAAGTCTTCCTCGGGGGTAGGAGAATAGGCCTTTGCATGCTTGTTGCATCAATAGGTGTCAAAACATTGGGATTTTCTTGCATGGCCAAAACTGAGGAGATTTTATAGTCTGTAAGCTCTAGATGAAATTTGAGGTCGAATACCTCACTGCATAGCTCAAATATCATTTGTTGGAGTATTCAAGGCATATTGGATGTGATGTGTGTTCCCATTAGATGGAAATAGTGGGTGGATGTTGGAGAAAGCCCCATAATCATGGATAGAATTCCCCAGAGGAGAGACTTGTGGAGCGTTGGTAGGAGACGATAGACTCGGGAAAGAGCTTGGAGCAAACCCTAAATAATATCCATGACTTTCAAAACATTAAATTTTACAACCCCATCCATCAAAATTTTGTCCAGTATCTTGTTGATGAGTAGAGGGAGAGATCTGAGGAGAATTATCATATATTTTCTTGTTGTTCTTGGAGCTAACACTGCTCGCACTAGAATGAATGGGCACAACAGGAATGTCGTCACCCCTACTGGGCTTTGAGCGTCCTTTATGGCCTACCATGGTAAACCCTGTAGCCTTCACCACCTAGACTGAAACAAGCTTGTGCCTGTTCAACCACTTGCAATTGGAAAGAAAAATCCAAACTCATATAGGATTTGCATAATTGAGAATCCCTAGTGTTATCACATATAGTTGTCAAGAGGCAGTAGGTCGTCTGAGTTCATGGTCTGCACAAGAAGCGTCAAAGCACTATTTTCATACCAGTCCATTTCAGGCTTGAGGCCCAAGCAACAGGCAGTTTTAATATTTCAAGATGGCGGACTTAGTTTTCAACGGTGGAGATCCCCTGTGAAGATTGGATTAGTAGCTCATGGGCTTTTGGGAGTCCAAAATTGTGCGAAGTATAGTGCCAGAGAAAAAGGTCTGAAGTGTCGAGGTGCCCGATATCCCGAAGCACCGAAGTGTCCGAAGTCTCGAAGTGCCGAAGTGTCTAAAGTCCCGAAGTGGCCAAAGTTCTGAAGACCCGAAATGGTTCTCGGCCATCCAAATCCAAAAGCCACGCGTCATAGGATTCCTATCTCCAGAGGATTTTCTTGGGGCAAATAAATTTTGAAGTTTGAAAAGTCCGAAGCCTGAATCGTAAAGAAGATCTCGGTCGTTGATTCGAAAAGGGAACATCTGATATATTGATCTGAAGAGGGAAGATTTGAGCCATGTTTCAATCCCAATGCAAGTAGTTATTGAAAGTGAGAGAGGTGGTTGAAACCTCATTTCACCACATAAATGGAAAGACATGTTGGAATGTCAGCAAGTCGGTTCTTCTGCAGGTTCCTACTGAAACATGATTGTGTCTGAAAGAAGACTGCATGTGAAGTCTGCCAGAGAACATGCAGACGTAAAACCTTGAATGCAAAGACTTGGGCACACCTCTGCTGGAAGTGGCAAATTTTTCCGAGTATATAAGAGTCATTTTGATATTTTGTGATGGTCGATGGTTGAGCTAGGCTCCTGCATTGTAAAGTTTTGATGAAGCTTTGGTTCTTCTAGTTATGTATCTGTATTTGAGACTTCTTGTTTAATGAAAGTCAGCTTCCTTTCCATTTCTCTGTAACAGCTTTGTTAGAACACTCAGGCATGGATGATCCAGTTGAGGGTAGTTATGTTGTTGTGATGTAGGTTTTATCATAGTGGCATCACGACCAGTCTTAATTAGTTTCATTTTTTGTCTTTTCCCTCTTACATTGGATGGATCGGGCATGAAATATCTAGTCAAGTTGTTGTAGTTGTAGGGTGATGAAGGTTTGATTATACTGCTGCTATAATTGTGTTGCTTGCACCATATTTCAGTGTCTGAAGCTTGATCTCAATATTTCTCTTGAGTATTGAGTTTTTTCCTCTCCGAGCTGCCGGAAGGCCTGATGCCCATAGTAGTCTCGTTCATCTTTCTTGCTAAGTCTTCCCTCTACTCACATTTAGGCTCAACTTACTGACTGAAGTTGATCAAGACCTCACCTACTCGTGCATGTTGGTCCTGGTTTTCTCAGTTAAAACGATATCATCTTGAGTATGTGCCCATTTGACCTCTTTAAAACCAACCTGTGACATAAAACTATGATGGGTACTGGGCTTACCCTCTTTGCAATCAAAGGGTGACTTCTAGTGCTAACATTTCTAGCTCCATTTATAGGGAACTAATTGAAGACCTTTCCCTCGGTAGAATGACAATGAACCTCTGATTCTGAAGGTGCATCAGATACCAAAACCTTTGAAGATTGCGCTTGCACCTGGAAAATCCATTGTGGTGACTCCACTGTTTCAGTGTGGCTTCCTCCGGTGATAGCTACATCCCCCTGGCTGAACACAACGATCAGATTTGGTCTTTGATGGTGAACAAATACCAGACACCCTCAGACTACGTATCATTCACCTGGTAACTCTATGGTTAAAGGATTGATTGACAACTCCACTGGTCTGAAATGGAAAAAAAATTGGCTCAAAGGTTTGCTCCTTTTAACTTCTCTGTTGTTCCTAGTTTTCCCAATGTTGTTCCTACTCCAAATGAATGGGGCGATTTTTTGCCCATATTTAGAGAGCATAAAGAGGACAACCCTCCAGAGCATCTCTGTGAGTTTCATGAAATCATGCATCGATGGGAGATACATCATGAGGATGTACTTATGAAGATGTTCATGTTCTCATTAGAAGGATATGCTCGTGAATGGTATCATTCCTTACCTCCTACTAGTATCTCCTCCCTAAAGGAATTTCATGCAGCTTTCAATAGGCGTTGTCAAAAGTTCTATTCCTCAGAGTTTATCTGTCATAATTGTTGTGAGGAATATAAAGACTGTATTCAATATATGGTTGTGTCTGATGGAAGCTATGAGGATGAATACTGTGAAGATGAAGGGGATGTTCTGGGTGAGTTGGTGGAGTAGGTAAAATCACTTTCTGTAGAATTAGAAAAACTGAAGGCATAACATGCTTGCTGCTCATTTGAAAGGGACACAGATAGGTTTCCAGTCCTAGGAAAAACTTTTGTTGGCCGCCCTACTCATGATGGTGAGGTTGAGGATTGAATAGCCATAGAGGCAACATATTCTTCCCCTGATGCACCCATTGTCTCGGATTTAAATGAAGAAATAGTTGTATATTCAAATGAAGAGGAGCATATCCTTGCATCAATTTTTGATGATGTGGGGAGCAACCATACTGTGTATGATAGCTATGAATCAAATTCTGAGCTGAATATGAAGGAGTTCCAGTAGGATGAAAGATAGCCAATTCCTTTATACATTGAGGAAAAACATTGTATGGAAATCAACCATCATGGGCCTACAGAAGAACAAGAGAAGAGCTTTCCCATGGGTCCTGTTTATGATAATTATGAATCTGATCCTTGGGAGAGCCATGAAGAAGGAGAGGAAGAGCCAAAGGAGACGTTTATATCCTACCCATAGTCTATCAGTGAGAAACCATCACCTAGGATGCATCGACCTGCATCATCCTTTCACTCACCTGTGCTTACGAGAGACATCCAGCAAGGAGTGAGAAACTGTAAAGTAGAGTAGGCCTTCTGTTGTCAAATTCATGGATTCTTTCACTCATTCTATGAGCTAGTAAGGGAGTACATGGAGTTGCATTTCATTCATATTTTGGAGCCGCCTAGCTTTATCTTGATTTCAGCACTAGGAGGGAGGCTAAAAGATGCAATCGTTCTACTATCACGATTGCATTATCTGATATCAATAACTGACAGAGTAAGTGATTTTCCAGTTAGGAAGCCACTGGAATGGCCATGGTGGAAGTTTTCTTTCACCTAGCGCTTTGTAAAAATCGGTTAGTCTATG
>JASDQU010106696.1:46970-71943 GCA_032191745.1 Picea mariana | reverse complement strand
CCAGAGGATTTTCTTGGGGTAAATCAAGTTTGAAGTTTGAAAAGTCTGAAGCTCGAATCATGAAGCAGATCTCGGTCGTCGATTCGAAAAGGGAAGATATGATCCATTGATTTGAAGAGGGAAGATTTGATCCATATTTCAATCTCGATGCAAGTAGTTATTGAAAGTGAGAGAGGTGGTTGAAACCTCGTCTCGCCACATAAATGGAAAGTCAGGTCGTACTGTCAGCAAGTCAGTTCTTCTGTAGGTTCCTACTGAAACACGATTGAGTCTGACATAAGCTCACATCTAACAGAAGACTACATCCACAGTCTGCTAGAGAACATGTAGACGTAAAGCCTTGAATGCAAAGACTCAGACATGCCTCTGCTGGCAGTGGCGAATTGTTCTGAGTATATATGAGTCATTTTGATATTTTGTGATTGTCGATGGTTGAGCTAGGCTCCTGCATTGTAAAGTTTTGATGAAGCTCTGGTTCTTCTGGTTATGTATCTGTATTTGAGACTTCTTGTTTAATGAAAGTCAGTTTCCTTTCCATTTCTCTGTAACAACTGTGTTATAACACTCGAGCATGGATGATCCAGTTGAGGGTAGTTATGTTGTTGTGATGTAGGTTTGATCATAGTGGCATCCTGACTAGTTTTAATCCGTTTCCTTTGTTGTCTTTTCCCAAAGGATGATTTTAGGGGATAAAGTTCGCTCATGGGCTAATTTTCCATGTTTTTTCCCAAAAACATATTCGCCATTCTAAAACAGATTCGCCCAAATTCTATAGGATAAAATTATTTTACCTTAAAAATCACAAAATTTTTATACAAACTACATAAAATCCATAGAAATTTGAATATTTTTACAAAATTTCGCCAAACATTTGTATTTGGCATATGAAGGATTAGTAAGATTCGCCAAGGTTTCTACATTTTAAAATAAATTTACAGGCATTTGATTAAGTTGTCAGGCATTTTCAGGGATGTGTCAGACTAGAATTTGATTCACTTCTCTTGGTTCACTCTCATCAGATTGGAGTTTACATTAAGTGAACAAATTGCATGCATCTTGACTCACATGATTACATAGTGATATTTTCCAGAGATGACAAAGTTTGGCAAGATTATGGTTCAATGACTTGCAATTGAATCATACACAATATACATTGGGATTTTTTTGGACACCTAAAAGTGTCAAGATTGGTTAGTGGTTATCTAAAAACCATCATATACATGGTATCAATTGATCAATGGTTATCCCAAACCACAAATTCAGAGAGCACTTTCAGTGATATACTGATAGTAGAGTGGTGATACTACATGTTCACCAATTACCATAAGACACTAGATTCTTCTAGCTCAAATACTTGGCAAAATGATCAAATTTTCAAGCAATTAGGAAATGTTCAGATATTGCAGTTGTTCACTTCCGTATCTCAGCTCTCTTCCAGTCCATTTCAAATGAACAAATTCAACATCCAGACTGGCGGTTTTTCAGGGAGTTCTTCATTGAGGCTCAACACAGGAGTTTCAATATGAAGACTTGGAATTGATACCAATTTATTCTTTATTGTTGGTATTATTGATCAGACTTGTGATTGAGGGGGGGATTGTTAGCCTATGGCTTATCTTTACCAATCACTAAGTCTAAATTGTCACCTATATTTGTATTATTCATTTAGGATATTAGTAATATATCCTCAAGTGATGACTAATGATTAAGTTAAAATTTCCTAGCCTAGTCATCATGCATGATTTTAGGATCTAGAGCAAATCTCTCTATGAGGTGGCATCGACCATTGTACTATAAATATGTAACATTGGAGTGAATACATTTTAATGTTGGCTAGTGAGCTTTTTCTGCCATGTTATTGTTCTTGTCTATATTTTATCAATTGGTATCAAATCATCTTTGTTTTATCACATTGGCCCATCAACGATAAAAAATCCCTGATGATTGTCGAATACACTTTTTGAAATCGATTGATTTAGCCGTCAACCACTTTTGTTGGCTAACATGACAACTGTTGGCATGGCATGACACGTGGATGATGATGTGGAATAACACATGGATGTTGATGTGGCATGACACATCATCCTGAGGTGTCAACTTAGGTGATGTGGCACGACACATGGATGTTGACATGGCATGACACGTGGATGATGACATCATCATCCTAAGGTGTCGACTTAGGTGATGTGGCATGACACATGTATGTTGACGTGGCATGACACGTGGATGATGACATCATCATCCTTTTTCTTGAGTCGACCATCGACCAATTCTCTTGGACAACCCCAAAACCTTGTCGACTTCATTCGATTCCAAACCATCGACACATCGACCATCGAAGACTTCTCTTTCTTAATTCGAACACTTCACTAGATTGACCAACACTCGACCATCAACCCATTATCCATCGACGATGTTTTTCGATGAATGAAAATAATTCGTCAGATTCTGCCAACCCCCGATCGTCGACCATCAATGGTAAGATATGTTTTTATGACAGGCCCAACTCTTGTTCATTTCACTCGATCTGTGCATCGGCCGTCGACACACAATGAAGAAATTGAACAAGATCTGCATAGTATTTCTATCGATCTAAGGAAATTAGAAAACAATCTTTTCAACATAGAAATCCAAGATGAAATCAACATGGCCCCCATCAAAAGATACATTAAAGAATGGCTCCAAAAGAGAATCGACAAACTCACCCACGAAGGGCAACAAACAATTGTCACAATTCCAGTGGTCATTGACAAGAGAAACAAAAAGGCACCAACTTCATAGTAAGTCTATATTGATCACATCTTGCTTTATTTATCAATCTAGTTATTCTACCTCTTTAAATAGAAATCTCTAACCAAAGAGTGATAACTTCCAATTTCTTCTTTTCAGGTCTTCCTCTCTACCGTCACGCACTTCTTCTTTCTACAATCCTATTTCTTGTAATTATTTTTTTTATGGTCCGCGGGAGCCCCAATCCCAATCTATATGACAAACACATTTAAATTTCCAGAAATATGTAACAAATTCTAGAAATATGTAACAGACATTAGTAATTTTTGATAAATTTCAAAGAAAACTAATTTGGGAACAATTTCGACAATGCCTTGTCGGTTACTTTCAGAATACTAAATTAGTTCTCTTTATTCATATCAATCATATTATTTTATTTTTATGTGCTCAGAATGTTTGTTTTTCAACTATGCTCGATGTCAGGAAATTGTGTTTATTATATTTGAATGTTTAATGTGTGTGATTCCTGGTCCTTTTTTCCAGGAACCTTTATTTCAAAAAAATAGAAATAAAAAATAAAATACTACTATCCTTTTTTATTGTTTCAAGTCATTACGCCGAAAATTTTCTAGGTCCCATATTTGAACTATACACGCCCTAAGAAAAAACTTGAACATGAGTATCACATCTATAAAAAAACGCACTAGGATTGACATCATCATTCACATATTAACCCCATATTAATATAATATTATGATCAACTAATTTGGGAGGTTCTTCGGGGCTCCATCCTTACTGCCACAGTGACATTCTCCCTGGGTCATCTACCAGCCCGATGTCTTATGGCTGGTGTGTGACACACTGGCACAAGTCATTTTTTGCATGGATATCACCTGTACTTCAAGCCGCTTCCCATGTGTCTCTGCTGCTTCGGGCTTCTATTTCTCCCTTGGTCCTGCCATAGCAGTGCATTTATTCCCATTCCAACCTGACAGAGACTACACTGCCATACAACACTTGTTTAAAATTGTTTATTTTTATTTAATATTATAAAAATAAAATAGATAATGTAATATGAGTTGACTTCCATTTTCATACATCAACATCAATATGTGAAGATAAAATAAGTTGACTTCTTAACAATGAGTTCAATAATTTATATAAAAATAAAATATTATCACATCCAATTTTCATGCAAGGACATAAAAATAAGCTCACTTCCCACTCTCATGCATAGAAAATGAATTAAATAATCTATCTCAAAATAAAATATGTTCAAATGAGTTCACTTCCATTTAAATAATATCCATGAATATGGATACAAAGTGAATTCACTTCCGATTTTCATGCCATAAATTATATTTCTCATATAAGCTTTATATATTTTGCTTATATCAATATATTGAATAATAATCATCACAATAATTTATTTTTAAGGTTATGGAGACATCAAATTGGTACATGCGATTCTTCTTGTTTGTGGGAGAAGGGACCCCCCTCTATCCAACGATTTCACTGATAAAGTTTATGGAGATATACATACTCTACCCCCTCTAAATTTGAACTTGTGACTTCTTAGAAAAAAACACATAATTTATGTTCAATTCACGTTGTGCAAATCTTTAACACTTACTATTCGAAACAAGCAATATGTTTAATTTATATGGATGATATGATGGGTTAACCCTAATAAAATTTATCAATCAATCACATGGAGGGTTGACCGACATCGAGGTTTATCTCATTATTTTATTAGTGAAGAATACAAAATCGTTTGTTCCTCGATTTGTGGGAGACAAATAGGAAGAAGCAAACTCTTTGTCATGCAAGTGCAAGTTCCATAGTTTCCACTGGATGTGCTTCAATGTTTGAAAGTGGTTGGCTACGAATGTTTTGGTTGGAAGTTTGGAACCCACTAACATTGGAGAATAACGGAAATGGCTCACTCAATTTCTGAATTATCATAGTGAAAAAAAAAACATTTTTTTTTAAATCATTTTTAATAATAAAATAAATTTATTAATTATCAAATTTCATTATTATTATACAAATTATTTTAGTTATATAAATTTCAAAAATTATTAAAAAATTGTAGATTTTAGTATCACTTTCATTGATATATTAAATTAAATTAAATTCAAATTTGATTTTTTTGTTTTATTCATGTAAACTTTCTTTTTAGTTGTAACTCTATATATTAGAACTACCATGTTTAGTTTTATCATGTTAAATTCATAATGAATCAATGTTAAAATATTGAAATTAATCTTTTATGCAATATTGATTTTGAGAATTAACAACATAATATAATTGTCAACATTTATATATTAGTTAGGTATATATATTAACATTTTCTTCTAAAATGTAATAAAAATATATAATTTATAGAAAACCAGTGGTCTTAATGTCACAATAATATGTAATTTACAGAAAATTAGTGGTCTTAATGTCACAATTTCAACATTAGAAAGGTAAATATATATATATTGTAAGACACCCAACCCTCTAAATATCTTCTTAAGGGATGGAGTATCAAATTTTCACTTTTTCTCAACCATATCAAAGCCTCATCTCGAGGCTACCATCATCTTCTGCTCGTTAAGAGCTTTCCAACAACTATAACCATGCTCAGATTTGAGCTCTGGATCAGAAGTTATAGTCTCTCCAAAGTTTCTGGACTTTCATTCATTGAGTTCATCTTTAGTTCCATGTGACAAACACATCATTCCTCATCACTCGTGCCATCTGACATGGTACTAATGTGGCATCTTCCACCTGGCCCATCTGACTCCCCTGTCTACTAGTTCAAATATTTTCTTCTTCATCAAAGTCCTCCCATCAGGGTTAGCATTTTTTCCACACCTAATCCACTCAAACAAACTCTCTCTGACTACACACACCTCGACAAATATAACCTACCGATCCAACAACCCTCGGGGTTGGAACATCAATGGCTCTGATTACTTCGTAGTCGCCAACTCCCTTGACGGTTAATGACCCTTCTCTTGTTCCAACTACACTTAGCTTATGTGGAGACCATGGAGCTCTATGGTTGAGATGGAATATCGCTTGCCACCTTGGTCATCACTGCCATCATGTACATGTTTCCCATCACGACACGTGGCTCACTATCCACTTGACATGCAGACCCATCATGACGTGTCATGTCACCATAGGGTACAAAGGCTTGCTCGACCATAGATTGACACTTGTCCATTTCTTATAAACCGATTAAGTTACTTAATCTATATTTTGTTAAAATACCACTCCTCGGTGTTCAATTATTTAATCCTCGTTAGGGATAGTATTTTTAGTTAGCATAATATATTGACTCGATAATTAATGAGGATTTGTTTTCTCTCCATTTCCTTGGGAATGGTTTAGTGCTAATTTAAACATCCAGGTTATGAGGACATTATAATTCAATTAATTAATTATTTCATGATATAATTTAATTAATCATATTATAACATAATTATATTATATTATATTATAATTAATTATTTGTATTACACTTAGGTTTATAACCTTGATTAACATATAAATCAAAATCCCTAGGTTCTTACTTCGCACTGAAATCTTCATGTAATATATATACACATGGTACATCACATCAGGGTTTCAAACTTCTAGTGTACTATGTAGTTTTTTAACCTTACGTGATTCATTGGAGGGATTGAAACACTAGAAATTAATATTATAAAATAAATATATATAACTTTATACAATTCAGGCTATCGCACTCTGAGCATTCACTCCTCTCTCATTTTTCTGATGGTCAATTACGAAAGGAAACATTTTATATTAAAAATATGTGGGACACTATTGTTGGCATGCGGTTATAAGACCCTAGGTTCAAGTTATCTTAACCAACAAAACCCTTTAGACACTGGCCCTTTCAGCATCACCTGCATGCAAGTAAAGTATCACCCCAGGTATCTATTGGGGTTGTAGGAACATACTGCAATTTGTAACATAAACCATTTACACAATGATCATAATGATTGTGCAATTCTCATAGAGTATCCAAATCTAGTCTAACATGCATAGAGAGAATATTCATGATCCATCACATAAAATACAAGTAGACACATCAATTAGCATGGTTCACCCAACTTTGGGATACGTCCACAACGACTGGTTTCTTTATTATTCTTTATGTAATCGTCTCATGCTTACACACTGTTCTTACAATAGAGATATCATGTTATCTCTTTCTCTCCATCTCGCCTAGTCGCTCTGTAGTGCAAGCCTCTCTCTCTTCAACTTCTCCCTAACAATCAGACGTACACTCTTCCATTCTTAGTCTATTCTCTCACTCTCCTCGCAAACAAAACTACAACCGAGACCCTCAATAGAACTGAACTTGAGGACCTAAAAAAAATAGAACAAAACAAGAGAACGAGAGAGAGCCCCTAATCTTCCCAACCCATTACATATTTATAAATGAATTCTAGGGATCAAAACCCTACTTTTCTTATCTGAAAAACTCGATTACATCTTATTCTAAGTCATGAAAATTCGTTTTGACTCGTTGTTCGGTTTTGATTTTCCTAATTTTACCTCTGCACATCGCTTTTTCATTACCGACTGTTATTCTCCCTTCTTTTGCACATCTTTATGTTTTTAGCTTGTCGAACAGCTATCCTTCATTTTCACTTGCTTTCTTCTCTAGCTTTATTCCTCTATTTTATTCTCTGCAAAAGTATACTTTTACTACGTTCTTCCAAGGCATGTTCCTTTACTTCTCACTCCTCTCCTACCTTTTCTTATTTCCTCTACTGCTGCGCATATCCTCCATACTTAGGATTTTCCTAAAAACTATTTCCAAAATGCCTGTCCAACAGGCCACCAACACCACTTGTGGCTCATCCTGAGCTACTCAGGTCTGTTGCGTGCTCCTCTATGCTTCTATGAACTTTTTGGAGGCATCCTTTGTTGTTGCAACATATTTTGTTATTTTTTCCTTTGTTCTCAAAATTTCTTCCACTCCCCTGCACAGTTAGAGTCGTGACCTTCTCTTCTATGTTATGCGCTACTTGGTTCACTTTTCCCTACGCAGTTGTCAGTTCTCGTATCAACCTTAGTTCTTCATCTTGAAATGGTCCTAATCAATGTTGAAGGATCTTGTGCTCATTCCATATCCTTTCAATTTCATTGTATGACTGCCTTTGTGCCAAAATAATCGGCATTTGTTCCGTAGGTGGAAGAGTGTTTATGCTCTCCAAAGTCCTCTGCACCTTTTACCATGCATCCCTCAATTTGGCTTCCATGACCTTAATTTTTGGATCCTCCACGAGGTTGGTATAGATCTGCACACTTTCCTCACAGAGATTTGCGCATTCCCCCTCCAACTTCTTGATATTTTCTATTGTTGTCATCATTATTCTCTCTCTTCCTTCCCTTTCTTCTGACAATGTTCCTGGCACTGTGCATGATTGCAAGTCTTCAATCCTTCTGCGGAATCCTTTGATGACTTCGTCAATTTTGGAGACCTGTTCTTCCATGGTGGCCTCCACTTCTAATGGTACTTATGGAATTTACTTATACAAATTTTGGACGGTTGCTTCTGTATTTTGTGCCATTAGCTCTCCTTCGTCCTTTTCTTGTAAAGCTTTCTCAACCCTTTTCTCAACCTCATTCTTTTCCTTCATCACTCCTTCCACTTTTTCTTCAACTTTGTTATTTTCCTGTAGAGAAGTTGCATACATTTTCTACAATTGAGCCCTCTCATCCATCACTTTGGTCATTTCTATGTTTGTTAAATCTGTGTGGAGCATTATCTCATGCATAATACCTACCTGCAAGATCTATAGTATGTGTATAGGCATTCATGACAACAACATGTTTAGGTGACTTAATTTTTTCATCTGTTCTTGTAGTTTGGGAATTGGTAACTCGACCGCGTCTATCTCTATTTCTAATGTTCCATGCGTAGATACTAACACAGTCAGGAGTGGATACGTAGTCTGTTCTTCCTTAACTAGACTCGTGGATGGTCCTTCACTCGAGCCCTTTTCTAATTTTATATTCATGGTCTCCAGTAGCTGTTGTATGATATCAATTGGTCCTGCATCTTCTGGTTTTTTTTTGCTTGTTTCCTTGTTGTTTCTTCAAGGGTCGCCTCTACGGAATCCCGGACTTGGTATCCGATTTTTTCCATGTCGTTGTCTGGAATATTATAAACATGTCTTTACTTGTGCGCTTTCATATTTTTGTGAGCACTGAGGGATGGACCCTTCCCCTTGTCTTTTCTTTTCACCCCTACTCTTGGGCATGTTGGATACGTTCCTTTGGCTGATGGTCCTGTCTTCATCATATTCCTTGCGCCATTGTTTTCATTTCCCTATCCTTCATCTAGTTCTTCCTCATCCTTGTCTTGTTCTTCTTCCTCTTCCAGATGGTCTATATGTTTTCCTGGGATTTTCCACTCGTCTTCCCAATCATTAGAAATAATACATACATCATCTATTGTTGATTTGTAGCCGGTAGGTAACCACTGGCATGCAGGGTCCCTTTTTTCTTGAATGTACATATGGTGCATCCCTTCTTTGAATCGCACAATATCCTAGTATGTTTCTACCATATGGGTTGTGATGCATAGTGTATTTTCTATGATGTACTTGATTGTGTTAAAGTAGACATAGAATGTAACAATGTTATTTGTTTGTCTCCTTTTTTTTGTTGTATGCCATAAGTTGGATACTACACAACTGCAATACCCCTACTAGTTGTCTCATATGTTGATAATCACTAGGTTCCTTATATCCTACTAGTGCAATCAAAATAACAAGCCATGAAAAAAAAAACATCGTGCCTTTCTCGTAGGCCTCTATGCAGTCTATCAAAAACTGATTCACCAAAAATGTGGCCCAATTCATTTAGACCCCCTCTACACATTTTTTCGCGGCTGCAATTACTGCAACTAACAATTCGTCCTCATGGAATTTCCTCAAAAATTTGTAGGCCAACACCTGTATTAAAAAGTACACAACATCGTCACTTATGTTCACAACATATAATCCCCTCTTTCCTATGAAAGTGTTAAACTTATCTTTCATAGATTTTGTTAGTGCTTTCTCCTCTGCTTTGTTGGTGAACAATGTGATCGGATCGTCTCCTACATTTTGTAAACCCGTGATCCGCGAAATTAATTGGGTATCAATCGATATAGGTGGGCCAAGCCACACTATTCTTCCATGGACACAACTGAGTAGTATCTTGACACAAAGGTTTATTTCCACGCTACGTCCAAAATGGGATATCTCAAGTAGGTTCAATATCCTTGACCTCTCAAGTGTTGTTTCCCACATCTGTGGTTCAAGCAATATTTCTCCTATGCCTCATACACTTTTGGCACACAAATACTTTTCCCTTTTGAGCTCATGCAACTTTTTTTCATCCCTAATGTCATGATCTGCAAACTTCAGGCCATCAATCTTTCGTAGCATGGCCCCTTCAACAATTACATGAGGTGGGATTTTTGGTGTGGCTAGTGGGTATTTTTCATCTTCAGATACTTTAACTTGAGGCATGATGTATTTTGATGGTGGTATATAGTCCCTGTTGAAAATTTATTACAAAGTCGAAGATCCGGGTGTTTCCTCGAACACTGGTGCAACTGGTAGTCTTTTTGGTTGCCTGCAGGTTGTTGTTGGTGGTGCTCCAACTTTTAGTGTGGCCATTTTTCTCTGCGACTGAGTTATATGAATGTTTTTTTTTTGTATTCAGTCAATTGTGGGTCATTTCTAGGTCATCTTTGGTTTTCTCTGGTTCTCTTTGTATGCTCACAACTCTGAATAGCTACAAATAACTTTCCCTGTCGATCCCTTTTTGCACCTTTATCACCCTTTGACAACTCTATAATTTATTTCGTGCCTAACGGAAGTGTGGAATCCAGTTAGAATATACCATTAATACTTTCCTTACTAAGACATTAATGCCAAATCCTTTGCTAGTTATTTCCTTTGATCTACCTGTCTGTCCTGATCCTCAACATCGCCTTCTATTTATGACTACGCAACTATGGTACGTTTCATCATTTATAGATTTTTAACTATTGTTTATTTCCTTTAATTCCCTTAATGGTCTTGTCACATGCTTCACCTTTACGTGCACTTAAATGACTTTGCGTTGTCTCTATTATCTATGTGATACGTCATTTTTCTGTGCAATACTTCATCATGTTTAACTTTTTATTTCTTCTTGTTTTCCAACTTTTTATTGGTTTTCTTCATTTTTCTACTTTTTGTTTGGTTTTTTGTATTTTATCTCCCTAATATAGTACAACTACTATGACACATGTGTGCTTGCGCAACTCAGATTAATGTGCAGATGATCGACTATTTGTATAGAGTTTCAACCGACTTCCATTCACCATTCCTCCAAGAACTTCTCCATTCAAGGTTTCCAACTATGCAACACCTCCCTTTGTCACATGTTGAATTACATATGGACCTAACCAGTGGATCATAAAATTTCATGGATGATGCATGAACTTATTGTCGTAGAGTAATACTAATTCCCCCACTTGAATCTTTTTATGTTTAATGTGTCTATCATGCCATGCCTTCTCTCTTATCATCTAAACTTTCTGGTGGAAGCCTATGACAAATTGATATTCCTCAAGCTGTACTAGCTATGATAATGTCTCCTCTACTGCGCCAAAGTCTAGAAGATCAGTAATCGATGCAATATGCAGGATAGGTAGAATAAAATCCATAGGTATAACTTCTTCTTTGTCATAGACGAACCTAAAAGGTGTCTTGCCTATTAACTTTTTTCTTGTATTCCCATATGCCCAAAAAACTGCAGGAACCCTTAAGTCCTAATCATCTCTCCCTACATTGTAGATATTTGTCAAAGAATTCTACAGAATTTTATTAAAGGATTCTACTATCCCATTGGCTTGAGGATGATAAGACATACGCTTCTGATGGTGAATCTAAAATTCCTCAGTCAATGTTGCAATTGTTTTTCTCAAGAAGTGTTTTCTTTCATCACTGAGTAGAATGCATGGGCACCCAAATCATGTGACCAAAATCTCAAATAGAAATTGTGCAGTAGTCTCCGTGGTGCAGACTATGACTGGTGATACTTCTACCCATGTGGTCAAATACTCCATCGCAGTGACTATGTAACTCGCTCCTGATCTTTTTGTTGATGGGTTGATTGGTCCAACAAACTCTATTTCCCATTTATCAAATGTTTGGAACATAACCTATGGATATAAATAAATCGCATCCCCCCTAGATGGCTTTCCCACCCTTTGACAAACATTGCATGCCTGACAATATTCTTTATCATCTTTATGAAGTGTGGGCCACCAGATCCCTAGGCACAAAATATTTTGTGCAGTCACTTTACCTGTGTAGTTTCCTCCTGCAATCCCTTCGTGTGCTTTTGTGAGTATCATGGGTCTTTTATTTTCCAACACACATCATCTCAATATTCCATTTGATCCCAACTTGTATAAATTCCCTACAATCAACTGATAATCTTTTTCTTTAACAACTAATTGTTTCTTTTGCACAATTATCATGTCTGGCGGGGTCATTCTTGTACTTGAAAACTACACGATGTATGTGAAGTAGTCATCCCCCATCTTAACTACAAATAATTGTGCATCAGACAAGCTATCATATAGATTCCTTGAATCTTCCCCTGATAATATGCACGATAAGTGATCAGGTCCTACATTCCACCTCCCAGGTTTCACAACAACCTCAAAATCGTATTACTGAAACAACAATAACCATCTGCATATTATCCCCCCCAACACTGTATTTTTCACTAAGTATTTTAGCGCATAATGGTTTGTATACATCTTAAAATGAGAACCCGATAAATAATGTCTAAACTTCTACAGTGCATATACCATTGTCAATCCTTCTCGTTCTGTAGTGGTGTAAGTTCTTATTTTCTATGGAAAACTTCCTACTTGCAAAATAAATTGGGTGATCTATGTCTCCTTCCCCTGGTTGATATAGTATTGTACCCAAAGCTATGGACAACACATATACATGAACATGGAACTCCTTGTTCCAATCTATAAAGATCAAAATTGACACAGTCATTAATTTTTTCTTTAAGTTGTTTAAACCCTTCTGAAAGTCCTCATTCAATTGGAACTTCGCTTCCTTCTTCAACAACTTCTCCATAAGTTTTGTAATATACACATAAACTTTGATAAACTTCCTATAATATCCTATGTGACCTAGAGTTTCCCTCAGCTATCTAACTGATGTAGGTGGTTGTAAATCTAGAATCACTGCAATCTTGGCTGGATCCACTAGTAAGACCTACTTGTAGACCACATGGCCTAACAAAATTCCAAATGACGTGAAAAAAATACACTTCTTCAAATTCCATGAAATATGACATTGTCTACACCTATCCAACATTAACATAAGTACTTCTATGTGATCTTTCAATAAAATAAACATATTCAAGTCATCTAAGTATACTTCAAGGAACTTATGAGTAAATTACTTAAAAGTTGAAACCACAACTCTTGAAAAAACTACAGGGACATTCTTCAGTCCAAAAGGCATCATTGTGTATTGATAACTTCCCCACTCGATCTCAAACATAGACTTATACTTGTATTATTGTGCAATTTTCATCTGATGGTACCTGAAGAATAAATCTATGAAAGAATAAGTCTCTTTCCCTCCTACATTATCTATTACCTTGTTTATGAATGGTGTTCGGAATGGATCATGTAGACATGCATCATTAAAATTTGTTAGGTCTATATAAATCATAATTATTCTATTTTTCTTATCCTATACCACCATTCGACTTATCCACTCTGATTCTACCACTGGTCAATGATTCCTACGTCCAACATCCTGTCTATTTCTACTTTCACCTTCTCTTTATACTTCAGATTTAACCTGTAGGGTCTCTGTGACACTAGTTTAGCACTTTGTTTCAAAGGGATCTTCATCTTGTCTAATTACCCATCTATCCCCTTCATTTTTAAGAATGTAGTTGGGAAAAGATCATGATACTCATGTAGTAAATCTGTAATCTTCTCAAATAGTTCATCATTCCAACAATACCCTATTTGCACAAAATTTGGGTTTTTTTCCATTCCAATGTTTACCTTCCACGTCTTTATTGGATATGTGTACGCAACAGACTCAAGATCTAGTCCTTCTACTGCGT
Source organism: Picea mariana (assembly GCA_032191745.1). Lineage (NCBI taxonomy): Eukaryota > Viridiplantae > Streptophyta > Pinopsida > Pinales > Pinaceae > Picea > Picea mariana. Next base: position 58,041 of record JASDQU010106696.1, on the reverse strand, counting down.
GTTCTCCCTCACTTTCAGGTACTCGCACATTCCTGGGATATTCCTCATCATGTTCCTTTTTAGCAACATTGTAACACTCCAATAATTCATGAACAATTATAGAAGCTTTCTGCGCACTACAAACCGATACCACCTCCATTGACCCTTCTTTTGAGAAGATAATGGTTAGAATAACCTGTAACGCAAAATCTATTGATGTGTTCAAACATAAATGTTTTCTTGAACCTCTGAGTCAAATCATTCTAGTTTGTTGTTTCTCTACACATTTCCGATTCCAAATATCATTTCTTCGGAATTGTATCCAGTGTATGTATAAACCTGTGTATCCATTCCTCCTTTGATTCTGAAATCCATTTGTTTCTGCAATGATCCACATGATCTGTTGGGTCACTTATCCCTGTATAATTTTGCGCAGTATTTTATAACTCGATACCAAATCTCACATGCATTAGTCTTCTACATTGTGACCAGTCTTCCATCCTCTCTTTATGTGCATCCCACTATCTAGCTAGAGTAGCTTTTAGGACAACATCTAATGCCAAAAACCTTTGTTTTTTGGGTATATTCAACTGAATGCCTTTACAAACAAGCTTATATCAGTCAATCCATCATATTTGGGTGTATCACATAACTCTGTTCCAATCCAACACAATGACCGGGTTATGCACGCACATCTAGTTGATACTCCGTGCATCCTCTGCTTCAAATGTTTCAGACCTTCCTTTGAATCTGATGCACACAAACTAATACTTCTCCAACTTAACACACCATATGTAGTGGGGTTGACATAATCATCCATCCACACAATCATATTATACAATTTTTCAATTTTGTTCCCTCTTATTGGCTCTATGTACCTCTTCCCTTCCATTGGATCCAATGGTGTAGTAATATTCAAGTCTCTTACCTCAAGTATCAATTCCATCCTCTTTATATTAAATATTTCTTGATTATAAAAGGCTCATTAAAGTCCCATTAATGTTGAATATGGTTGACTACCATCCACGATCTCAATGACTTCAAATTATATTACACTGCACACCCCATCTATGTTCATAGGTACTCCTATCAATCGACCAATTGGTACTATCTTGTGTTGGTTTTCTAAACTTAACTAAATAAGAGACCAGATCAACTTTGGTTTCCCCATCATCTTCTAGGTCTGCTTTTGTAATACATTCACATCGGATCCCAAGTCTAAAATAATTTTATCCACATCATATTCCCCAATTTTCGCACTTAGTCTAAATTCTCTGTTGGTCCTCTTTTTGCATAGTATCTAATTCACTACCCTTTGTGTGATAGGATTTTCCCTTCCTTGCGCGCAATGATCAATCATTTCATATAATGCATTCATTGCAGTTTCATCTTTCATTAACTCTACAAAACTTCTCAAGAATTCTCTTAGATTACTTACCTTCACAAGTGGCTTCTATAGCATAGTGTGATCACATACATAAGGCGCAAATTATGTTGAGGATACCCAATCCGCTCATAGTATCTCTTTTCTTTAATCTGATATGTCTCCTTTTCTTACTAAGGGTCGAATGTCAACATAGATCCTACCGATTTCCTTACCCATTGCTCAACCTGTTTCCCTCCATTCATTGCATCATCCCCTGTTCTAGTTCCTTCATGTGTAACAACTACTATTCTAGGTCCTTCATTATGTTTTTCAGCTAGAATATTATGTACATTTTGATTTGGGTTTGTTTCTGATTCCTTCTTGCATGCCATTTCAAAATTAGTTGAGAGCAATCTTCTATCGCATGGTCTAGTGCTCCACATAATGTGCATGTTGTACACAGATTAGGGAATTTATGAGCTAAGTGTCCTTGTTGATTACAATTGTAACATATTATCAATCCTCTACCTCCTCTGCCAAAATTTCCTCTACCTCGACCTCTGCCAAAATTTCCTATGTTTCCTAGATTAAATCTTCTTTGATTATTATATTGTGAACCACCTCCTTCTATCAAAAAATTCTCCTCCTGAATCCTTTACATGTTTGATGTGCTCTCCCTCATTAAATCAAATGTGTGACAATCCTTATCATCATGTCTGAGTGACTTGCAGAAATTGCAAAATAAGTTCCTTGGTGTACTCTAATATTTTTGTAGTAATGGACACTCAGTTGGATGATTTCCCCATTTCTTACATATTTCAAAATATCCCCCTCCTGGTAATGGATTCGTTTCTCTAGTCACCAAATATTGTACAAATGATGGGCATTCATCCTTATGGAAACATTCAGTCCTACACTTGGTACACTAGACTTATTCTCATTTCTCCTTCTCTTTTGTAATTTCTTCTAGTTGAATTGTCAAGGAATTTAACTGTGTGTGGACTTGTGCCATCCCTGCATTGTCTCCTACATAGGATGCTTCCAATTTCATTGCAATCTCCAAAGCTTCCAACTACGAAGAAGCCTTCTATTGAGTCAATGCCCTGCAAATGTGTGGTAGGAGTCCTGCAGTAAACCATTCTTGGTGCTGCTAATCAGGGATATGGAATTTCATTCTTCCCATCAGATCCTTTAATTGTTGGCCATAATCCCACACTGATTCAGTCCATACCTATTTGATTTCCTTCATCTTTGTAATGTGTTATGTTTCATACTTTGACTTCTTGAAGTCTTTTAACAATACTTATCTAATTTCTGCCAAATTCCTAGCTTGTCCTGTAGGTGTGGTACTCTGCAGTTTCATGTAACAAACTAGTACATGGCCTCTAAATTTTGTTTCCAACTGCACAATATTTATAGCCTCATCCTAGACATTCTTTACAGCCCAAATTGTCTCATAGACAAATAGATGTTTTTTTGGATCCTCTGATCCAACTCCTTGGAATTCAGGTAGTCTAAGGGTGTTTTCTATCCCTACCCTGTTTCTTTGTATAGTACTCCCCCTAGGATATGTTGGTTGACTCTAATTCTACATTTTTCTTCCACTGATATGGTTGCTACTACTTTTTCCTCCCTTTCTAACTATAGGTGGTTTTGACAAATCCTTGAATGTGATTTTTGATCTAGGTGATGCACATGGGGTCGTGGAATTGACACAGGATCTTGCCTGAGTAGGAAAAAATGGCTCTTCTATTATAGGATTGAACTAAAAATTCTCTTCCTCTCCTTCTATGTATGATATTTCTATGATCTAGACAGTTGATCATGGTTCTCTTCCCTCGGGCTCACTATATGGATATCCTTTCTCAACCATTATTCCACTCTGCAATACTCCAATCTTGTCTTCTTCCTCTGATAAAACTTCTTTGGTTCTATGCATCCTCAATCCTTCCCTTCCTTCTTCATTTCCTCCTTCATTCTCTCTTATCTTCAAATGATCCTCTTGCCATTCCTTGGTTCCCCTATGTGCACAAAACCCCTTATCAATCAGAATCCATTGTCATCAGATACTTGTCACACATCAACATATTTATCCATGTACCCAATGATTTCATGAACATTCCACACAAACCTTTGAATAAATCCCTCTTTGAAACATTGTATGACTAGGTACAATCCACTAAAAATTTTGTAATATAAACTCCCAATATACTATCCCACCAGAAATCAATTGCGGGAGAAGTCTTATTACTTACATTTTTTATATTTCTTACCAACTCAGAAGCCCAATTCCTCGGCGCTGTGGTTCAGTAACTTCTAGTATTCTCCACTAATATTTCTAACCACTTAGTCAAAATAGTCTAAAATTTTCCAAAGAAAATCTCATTCAGCTCTATGTACACATACCTTTGCATCCATTTCTCATTGCTAATACGAGGATTTCTATTCTTGTTTCTAGCAAATTCACGTTCCTTCCCTTCTATCCATTCTGATATTTTTTTGTTAGTCAACCTCCAAAACATTCCCTCAATCACATATTTTGGTTCCCGACAACAAAACCATTTGTAAGTCCAATTCCTCGAAGTTGCGGTTCAGTGCCTTCCAATATTCTCCACTAATCTTTCTAACCACTTAGTCAAAATAATATGAAATTTGCCAAAGAAAATCTCATCCAACTCTATGTACACATACATTTCCATCCATTTCTCATTGACAATTCGAGGATTTCTATTCTTGTTTCTAGAAAATTCTTGTTCCTTCCCTTCTATCCATTCTGAAATTTTTTTGTTAGTCATCCTCCAAAACATTCCCTCAATCACAGATTTTGGGTCCCGGCAACAGAACCATTTGTTGGCATGTGGTTATAAGATCCTAGGTTCAATTTATATTAACCAAAAAAAACCTTCAGACACCAGCCTTTTTGGCATCACCTGCATGTAAATGAAGTCTCATCCAAGGTATCTATTGGGGCTGCAGCAACCAAGTTTCTTCAGTAGTGAGGGGATGGAAGGTGATCATATTAATCATTCTTAGTTATCCTTTCTGTGTGCATTAACATGTATTTGTTCTTTCTTGGTTACTTAGTGAATTTAGTTATATAGTACCATTATATTGTAGTTTGCAACATAAACTATTTACTGTAACATTCATAACTATTGTGCAGTGCTTATGCAGTAGCCAAATGTAGTCAACATGCATAGAGAGAATATTCATGATTAATCACATAAAATACAAGAAGACACAGTAATTAGCATGGTTCACCCAACCTTTGGCTATGTCCACAATGGATGGCATCTTTATTATTCTTTGTGTAATCATCTTAGGTTGGCGCACTACGCTTATAATAGAGATATCATGATATCTGTCTCTCCATCTTGCCTAGACTCTCTGTAGTGAAAGCCTCTTTCTCTACACCTTCTCCCTAACAATCAGACATAGACTCTTCAATTCTCATTCTATTATCTTAGACTCCTTACAAACAAAACTAAAACCGATACCTTGAATAGAATTGAACTCGAGGAACTCATCAATACAGAACAAAACAGGAGAATGAAAGAGAACCCCTAATATTCCCAACCCATTAAATATGTATACATGAATTCTAGGGCTCAAAAACCTACCTTTCTTATCCAAAAAACCTGATTATATCTTATTCTTAGTCATGACAACTCGAGTTAACTTGTTGTTCAGGCTTTCTTTTCCCTCTTTTACGTTTGCATGTTTCTTTTTCACTCTCGATTGCTATTCTTCCTGTTGTTGTGCGTCTTTCTGCTTTTAGCATGTCGAATTGTTATCCTTCTTTTTCGATCGCTTTATTATCTTGCTTTCTTCTTCTGTTTTATTATTTTCTAGGTATACTTTTACTATGCACTTCTGAGCCTGCATGTGCCTTTATTGCACACTTCGCTCTTGCCTTGTCTTCTTTCTTCTGTTGTTGCGCATAACCTCCATAATTGGGATTTTCCTGAAAACTCTTTCCAAAATGTTTGTCCAACACTTACCCATGCTATTGTACTCTAAAACCTTGAGAGTTTAATCATGTTTACTCCTTTTGTTTGTCCAATAGCCAATAATGAAAGACCAAGGGTCAATATTATAAAATGTATTTATTATGTTATAACACTCATGCCATCACTCTAAAATCTTCGAACTTCATTCAAACACACCCTTCCGTTCACTATGATGGATAGAATCCGAAAGGATTGGATTTAACATTTAATTTTTTAATTCTTACAACACTCAATTCATCTCTATGATGGCTTTGAACTCCATTTGTGTACTCCCATCTCCAAACTCCAAAAGGGAGGGATTTTTTATAATAATTTGTATATATTTATGTTGGAAATAAAAAGGGAAATTATATTTCCAGAACTTAAAATAATGATAAATAAAATGCCTTGTTAATAACTCCTTCAAGAGTTCAGGACGACTATGTGCAGAGAGTAAATTTAAAACTGGAAAAGTAGGCATGGTTAAATTCTTGTACTGAAGGGAAAGGAAAAATCCAAGCTACCCCTTTCTCACAGACAAGACTAGAGTTAACCAATTTTAATATAATAATTTCCAACTTTATTATTCATATATTAGGACATTTAAATGGTAAATTTGGAAATTTAGTAGGAGTTATTAGACGTTACCATTCATTCAAATTTCTCCAAAAAAAAATATAAATACACATTCACATATATCAATTCATGCAAATTATTTATTTAAAGTCTTTTTCCAGAATATAACATTTCTTGGAAATAAAATCCACCATGGTAAAACTATGGTTTTACCATAAATTACTATCCCCTTCTTTTATGCATTTCTTTGCTATTTTCAACGAAAAATTACTATTTCCAATTCTTTCCCCTTTGGACATTAACTTACTATGTAATTCCTGATAAAAAAATCATTTCTTAACATATACTCATGAAACTTAATTAATCACAATGCATTAAATTCTAAATTTCATTTTAATTACAATTAAGAACTTAAATTTGCATTTCTCATTTTTTTCTTATTATTCATTTTAAAATACTTTACCTCCCTTTGACATTTGGATTATTCTCTTAATGCCAAACAAGGGTCTAAACTTCCTTCAAATTATGAGTTTAATATATTTTTCAGACCAACAAAGAGGCGAAAGCCAGTTGCCCAACCTTCAAGTTTCTAATAGGAATTTCATTTTCCTAATTACCAAGCTGCTCTATGAGGACTTTGGTAGATTGACCTTACTAATACTTGGGATCTGTTCATATATATTACTATAGATGATGATCCAACACTCTATTCATAATTTGAGTGACAACCCATTACTAAAAACTCCGTTTTCCTAGTAGAGAAACACTGAATGCCAACAATAGAATATGTTTTCCAAACTTTATTTCAGATTTCCTAACAATCTAGACAATTAGAGTGACAATTATATCATTTGAATAGGATAATAAATTTTGCAATTATCTAGCATAGGAAATCCATAATATGAAATAAACTTTTCATGAAAATACAATACATAGAAAACACTTATCTGAAGCTTAGAAATGTTTGACTGTACATATATTCCAACATAGGACGAACACCTTCAGTAACCACTTACACAACCAGATCAAAGAACAACACAACAATATTTTGGCATTGTAAAACCCCTATAAGGAAACATCCACGACCCCAACCAACACGACCACTTGGAGAAGTTTATTTATGCAAAAGAAAAATATTACAGAGATATTTTACAAGAGAGTTTCTCACAATCGATCATCGACAAATGACCCTCCATGCTCTTTAAATGGAGATCATGGACCAATCGGGTGTTAATCCACAGCTCAATGTAGTTGTTAAGATCAAGGAGAATATGAACTGCCAAATCACTCTATGTCGGGAAAATATCATGACCGTTGGATTTTCTAACTACAAATGCATACTAATTCATACTAAAGAAACACACTAAGAAACACATGTTTACCTAACGACTCATTAGACTAAGTAGATCTTAACTAACTCCTAAGTTTCTAAATATCCTAACCTCCCCTCTTAAGAACAACCTGGGATAGGATTGAAGGATTTGCAATAGTGACACAATAGGAGAACGACGGAGGTATTAGATCCTATCCCCCCTTAATGAGAACTTTCTGAACTCCTAACATGGATCGACATTTGGAAAACTTCGCTTTTGTAAGAGACTTAGAAAAAATGTCTACAAATTGATCTTCTGTAGGGAAAAATATCCCTTGAATAACTTGATCATGAATGAGATCTATGTTGAAGTGTATATGTAGCTTGATGTGTTTGTTGCGTTGATGTTGAAAAGGGTCTTTGGCGAGCTTGATGACACTCTAATTGTGGCACCAAAGGATGGTCGAATTCTGTTGCTAGAATCCAAATTCTAAAAGAATCTGTCGAAGCCACAAGCCTTCCTGACTTGCATTTACCGCTACTCGGTACTCTACTTATGCTGAAGAAAGTGAAATAGTTTGTTGTTTCTTATAGACCCAAGTGACAGGTTCTGAACCAAGGATCAAAACATAACCTACACTTTTACTTAACGATTCATAATACCAAGTACATCTTAACTTTAACACAGTGTCTAAATATGCTAACAAGAAATTGTTGGAAACTATTGAAGGGTGTGCCAATTTACACCCATCCATAGGCACAACTTCTCATGTTTTATTCACAACTAGCCACCCCCTAGACAGAGTATGATTCCATGAGGGGAATTTCCTTTATTCAACACATGAGAAAAGATGAAGGGAACTCTCCTTCACCTACAGGAACTTAGCAAGCCAATTCTTCAATCCACTAATCAAGGGGGATGCTATTTCCACAAAGAGATACAAAAACTATCATACACAACACATGGGATGCCTTTCACTTCCCAAAAATCCCTCAACTCCCTCCCCTCTTACTCCCTTCATGATTTCTCAACCAATCATTAAAATTTCCTAGCCCCATTTATCAACCTAATTTGAAGATAGTTTACAATGGTTCTTACACCTAGAAAACATATTTCTTTACTTCCTTATGCTTTCTTAGAACCAGAAGAGATTCTCACACTCTTCTCCACTCATATTTTGGTCCCTAGACTCAACAATGTCTATCATCTCTCCTTTCCCATGATTTTCCTCCTTTTTCTTGTCTTCTACAACAAGATTTCATGAGTAAAATCCCTCAATTCATGGGTCAAACCAGAAACTTCCATATGGGTAATATTCCCATACTCTCATTGATTTTCGAGGAGGAATTCCCAACCACCATATTGACTAGTAATTAAATCCTCTGGGATAAAGGACTATTCTGGGTCTGAGTATTTCTAAATCCAGTAGAGTATTGCTTGACGGTGGTCATCTCAGCTAGTCACAGTTCCCTTCACCATTCCCTCTCATAACATCATGATGCAGGAGCATCTCTCCAAGCCAGCTACATACCATCCAGCCATCACATCAAAGCGTGTGTTCAATGGAAGGAGAGAGGTGCAGCCCTCTCGTTTTTTTTTCAAAATTTGAAAATTGTATTAAATGTTGTAAGGCTGGTAGAGCCAAAAGCCATGCATGTGCACATGCTTTAGATAAAGCTTGCCTTAAATGTTTGTAAGGTTGAGATCTAGATCTGATTTAGACTAGACAACCATTCAATGTAATTGAATGTAAATTAATGAGAGTTGGTGAGGATGGAGGGAAGCGCTCGATGAACCCCCTTTTGTAAAAAGATCTTCTTTTTTTTTTCAGTTCAGGGGAGAGTAGAACAGAGAATAGGTTAGATAGGAGAGGAGAGCTGAGACTCTGTTGCAGTCCGAGCTCGAACACATTGTAATAAGGCATTCTTGATTAATACAAACAAGAGCAGTTTTTCCTGCATGTTGTCGTTCATGTGGTTGTGAGTTCATGAATGAATGTCTTTATGTGTTGATGATATGCTGTGGATGTATGTGTTGTTTACATTTGCAGGTTACAGACAGGAGTCGTTGTCTGTTGAGTTCTTTGATTTTCAAGTTTGGGTTCTTTGTGGCTTCATGCAAGAGGTTGCATGACAGAATACTGCTTGCAGGACTCTGATACCGGAGATTAGTAAGGGTAGAATCGGACGGTGGAGAGCTTCCAGGAAGAAGTGCCTAAATTCCATGTACTGTCAGATCTAGTAGATCTACGAGGAGGTTGCAATAGGAGCCATTGATTCCCCTTTGGAGTGGAATTTCAGCATTTCGGCATTTCGGGGTTTGGCATTTCGATAATTCGAAAGACAAAGGAGCGGGACCCTTGCATCACGATTCCCCAAATCACAAAACCCCGAAAGAACAAATGCCAAGACATTTCGACATTTCAACAACCGGGGATTTGAAAGACAAAGGAGTGGGACCCTTGCATCGCGATTCCCCGAATCGCGAAACCCTAAAAGAACAAACGCCAAGACATTTCAGCATTTTGAAAACCGAGGATTTGAAAGACAAAGGAGTGGGACCCTTGCATCGCGATTCCCCGAATCGTAAAACCCCGAAAGCGTTCCCAAGGAGCCGTTAAGCCCTTTTCAACATTTTAGGGTTCGAGAGATCGAAGGACCTAGAATCGCCTGCAGCTGGAATTGCGAAATGTGAAAACCTGAAAGCATTCAGAGGCTAAGGGAGGACCCAGATTCATTAAACCCTTTTCAACGTTTCGATGATCGACAGTTGGAAGGACAAGGAGCCTGGGAGAGCTCGCATGCAGGAGTCCCGAAACCCCGAAACGTGAAAGGTGTGTTGGTTCAGAACAGAGAAGAGCGCTAAAAGATGAGCACCTGCATAGGGTTTCTCAAAGCCTCTGCCAGGGAATTAAAGGTACCTGTGGATTCGTTCAGAGGGTTCCAAAAGGAGTCCGAAGAGCCATTTCAGCTCAGAATTTGGAACGATCCTAAGACCGGGAGGTCGCACAGAACCTGTTGAGGTAGGGGGTGCTGCGTGAAGTGGTATCAGAGCCTGATTTTGTCTGTATATTTCAGGAAAAAGAGGAAGCGAGATGAAGAAGAGCCTGTAGGAGACATGTAAAAGGTGAAGGTTGTTGTGGGACGCAGCAGTCAAATGGTACAGTCAGGTGGATTGTAGGAGATACTGGAAGTGCTCTCAGTTGCAGACTGACAACAACAAACTTGCGAAGAGGGCAGGTAGAAGGCAGAAGATGGCTATTGAAGGCTATAAACGTGATCAAGGCAAAGACTACCAACACAAGGGAAAAGATGAGATAGATAAGGAACTCACCGAGATAAGAGCGAGGATGGAGGAGCTTGCTTTTTGAATGCAACAGAGTGCGATAACATGATGGGTGTATGAATGGCCCATCAGGAAGAAGGTGAAGTGGCCAGTCAAGGAATTGTTGGCCAGAAGACAACAAAGGTTGTTGAAAATGTGGCTGAGATATGTGGAAAGCCTCAGAGATGAAGAAGAGATGGTTCATGTGTGTGAACTAGAAGTTGGGAGAAATATTAGTGATGATGAGGAGGAGAGATCACTGGAAGATCTTGTGAACTGCCAGGTGGGCAGGGCAGAAATCCCATATTTCTAGGTGGGCAAGGGAGAAAAGATGAGCTCAGAAGTGAGTTCATATTAGCGTGGACAACTAATAGAGAAGGAAGATCAGAAGAGCATTCTGATGATTGGAGGGATAAAGGTATTCCTGCCATATAGCCTAGTTGAGGCCAGTGTGTGTGTTGCCAATGCAGTAACAATGGAAGGACAACTAGATGTGACTGTTAAAGAGATGGAGCAGATGTCAG
>JASDQU010106696.1:0-46920 GCA_032191745.1 Picea mariana | reverse complement strand
ATATATATAACTTTATACAATTCAGGCTATCGCACTTTGATCATTCACTCCTCTCTCATTTCTCTGATGGTCGATTACGAAAGATAAATATTTGATATTAAAAATATATGTGGGATGTTATTGTTGGCATGCAGTTATAAGACCCTAGGTTCAAGTTATCTTAACCAACAAAACCCTTCAGACACTGGCCCTTTCAGCATTATCTGCATGTAAGTAAAGTATCACCCTAGGTATCTATTGGGGTTGTAGGAACCAAGTTTCTGCAGTAGTAAGGGAATGGGAGGTGATCATCTTAATCATTCTTACGTATCCATTCTGTGTGCATTATCCTGCATTTGTTCTTCCTTGGTTACTTAGTGAATTTATTTTTATAGTACCATTATACTGCAACTTGTAGCATAAACCATTTACTACAACGATCGTAATGATTGTGAAATTATCATAGAGTATCCAAATCTAGTCTAACATGCATAGAGAGAATATTCATGATCCATCACATAAAATACAAGTAGACACATCAATTAGCATGGTTCACCCAACTTTGGGATACATCCACAACGACTGTTTTCTGTATTATTCTTTATGTAATCGTCTCATGCTTACGCATTGTGCTTACAATAGAGATATCATGTTATCTCTTTCTCTCCATCTCGCCTAGTCGCTTTGCAGTGCATGCCTCTCTCTCTTCAACTTCTCCCTAACAATCATACGTATACTCTTCCATTCTTAGTCTATTCTCTCACTCTCCTCGCAAAAAAAACTACAACCGAGACCCTCAATAGAACTAAACTCAAGGACCTTAAAAACATAGAACAAAACAAGAGAACGAGAGAAAACCCCTAATCTTCCCAACCCATTACATATTTATAAATGAATTCTAAGGCTCAAAACCCTACTTTTCTTATCTGAAAAACTCGATTACATCTTATTCTAAGTCATGAAAACTCATTTTGACTCATTGTTTGGTTTTGATTTTCCTAATTTTACCTATGCACATTGCTTTTTCATTACCGACTGTTATTCTCCCTTCTTTTGCGCATATTTATGTTTTTAGCTTGTCGAACTGCTATCCTTCATTTTCACTCGCTTTCTTCTCTTTCTTTATTCATCTATTTTATTCTCTGCAAAGTATACTTTTACTACGTTCTTACAAGGCATGTTCCTTTACTTCTCACTCCTCTCCTACCTTTTCTTATTTCCTCTATTGTTGCGCATATCCTCCATACTTAGGATTTTCCTAAAAACTATTTCCAAAATGCCTATCCAACAGGCCACCAACACCACTTGTGGCTCATCCTAAGATACTCAGGTCTGTTGCGTGCTGCTCGATGCTTCTATGAAATTTTTGGAGGCATCCTTTGTTGTTGCAACATATTTTGTTATTTTTTCCTCTATTCCCAAAAAAATTTCCACTCCCTGCGTAGTCAGAGTCGTGACCTTCTCTTCTATGTTGTGTGCTACTTGGTTCACTTTTCCCTACGCAGTTGTCAGTTCTCGTATCAAACTTAGTTCTTCATATTGAAATGGTCCTAATCAATGTTGAAGGATCTTGTGCGCGTTTCGTATCCTTTCAATTTCGTCATATGACTACCTTTTTGCCAAAATAATCATCATTCGTTCTGTAGGTGGAAGAGTGTTTATGCTCTCCAAAGTCCTATGCGCCTTTTCCTATGCATCTCTCAATCTTGCTTCCATGAACTTAATTTTTGGATCCTCCACGAGGTTGGTCTAGATCTATGCACTTTCCTCACATAGATTTGCACATTCCCCCTCCAACTTCTTGATATTTTCTATTGTTGTCATCATTATTCTCTCTCTTCCTTCCCTTTCTTCTGACGATGTTCCTAGCACTGTGCATGATTGCAAGTCTTCAATCCTTCTGCGGAAGCCTTTGATGACTTCGTCGATTCTGGAGACCTGTTCTTCCATGGTGGCCTCCACTACTAATGGTACTTATGGAATTTACTTATACAAATTTTGGATGGTTGCTTCTGCATTTTGTGCCATTAACTCTCCTTCGTCCTTTTCTTGTAAAGATTTATCGACCCTTTGCTCAACCTCATTCTTTTCCTTCATTACTCCTTCCACTTTTTCTTCAACTTTGCTATTTTCCTATAGAGAAGTTGCATACGTTTTCTACAATTGAGCCCTCTCATCCATCACTTTGGTCATTTCTATGTTTGTTAAATCTATGTGGAGAATTAGCTCATGCATAATACCTACCTACAAGATCTATAGTATGTGTATAGGCATTCATGACAACAACATGTTTAGGTGACTTAATTTTTCATCTAGTCTTGTAGTTTGGGCATTGGTAACTCGGTTGTGTCTATCTCTATTTCTAATGTTCCATGCATAGCTACTAACATGGTCAGTAGTGGATTCACAGTCTGTTCTTCCTTAACCAGACTCATGGATGGTCCTTCACTCGAGCCCTTTTCTAATGTTATATTCATGGTCTCCAGTAGTTGTTGTATGATATCAATTGGTCTTGCATCTTCTGGTTTTGTTCTACTTGTTTCCTTGTTGTTTCTTCAAGGCCTGCCTTTGCGGAATCCCGAACTTGGTATCCAATTTTTTCCATGTCATTGTCTGGCAGATTATAAACATGTCTTTACTTGTGCACTTTCGTCTTTTTTTTAGCACTGACGGATGGACCCTTCCCCTTGTATTTTCTTTTCACCTCTACTCTTGGGCATGTTGGATACATGCCTTCGACTAATGGTCATGTCTTCATCATATTCCTTGCGCCATTATTTGCATTTCCCTGTCCTTCGTCTAGTTCTTCCTCATCCTTGTCTTGTTCTTCTACCTCTTCTAGATGGTCTGTATGTTCTCCTGGAATTTTCCACTCATCTTCCCAATCATTAGAAATAAGACGTACATCATCTGTTGTTGATTTGTAGCCGATAGGTAACCACTGGCATGCAGGGTCCCTCTTTTCTTGAATGTACATATGGTGCATCCCTTCTTTGAATCGCACAATATCCTAGTATGTTTCTACCATCTAGGCTGTGATGTATAGTGTATGTTCTACGATGTACTTGATTGTGTCAAAGTAGACATAGAATGTAACAATGTTATTTGTCTATCTCCTTTTTTGTTGTTGTATGCCATAAGTTGGATACTACGCAGCTGTAATACCCCTACTGGTTGTCTCATATGTTGATAATCACTAAGCTCCTTATATCCTACTAGTAAAATCAAAATAACAAGCCATGAAGAATGAAACATTGTGCCTTTCTCGTAGGCCTCTATGCAATCTATCAAAAACCGATTCACCAAAAATGTGGCCCAATTCATTTGGACCCCCTCTACGCATTTTTCCGTGGTTGCAATTACTGCAACTAACAATTCGTCCTCGTGGAATTTCCTCAAAAATTTGTAGGCCAACACCGGTATTGCAAAGCACACAACATCATCACTTATGTTTTTGACATATAATCCCCTCTTTCCTATGAAAGTGTTAAACTTATCTTTCATAGATTTTGTTAGTGCTTTCTCCTTTGCTTTGTTGGTGAACAATGTGGCTGGATCATCTCCTACTTTTTTTAAACCTGTGATCCATGAAATTAATTGGGTATCAATCGATATAGGTGGGTCAAGCCACACCATTCCTCCATGGAAACAAGTGAGTAGTTTCTCGACACAAACGTTTATTTTCATGCTACGTACAAAATGGGATATTTCAAGTAGGTTCAATATCCTTGACCTCTCAACTGTTATTTCCCACGTCTACGGTTCAAGCAGTATTGATCCTATGCCTCATACACTTTTGGCACACAAATACTTTTCCCTTTTGAGCTCATGAAACTTTTTTTCATCCCTGATGTCATGATCTACAAACTTCAGGCCATCAATCTTTCCTAGCATGTCCCCTTCAAGAATTGCATGAGGTGGGATTTTTGGTGTGGCTAGTGGGTATTTTCCATCTTCAGATACTTTAACTTGAGGCGCGATGTATTTTGATGGTGGTATATAGTCCCTGTTAAAATTTTATTACAAAGTCGAAGCTCTGGGTGTTTCCTCGAACACTGGTGCAACTGGTAGTCGTTTTTGATGCCTCCAGGTTGTTGTTGTTGGTGCTCCAACTTTTAGTGTGGCCAATGTTCTCTGCGACTAAGTTATATGAATGTTTTGTTTTTGTATTCAGTCAATTGTGGATCATTTCTAGGTCATCTCTGGTTTTCTCTGGTTCGCTCTGTATGCTCACAACTCTGAGTAACTACAAATAATGTTCCCTGTCGATCCCTTTTTGCATCTTTATCACCCTTTGACAACTCCATAATTTATTTCATGCCCAACGGAAGTGTGGAATCTAGTCAGAATATACCATTAATACTTTCCTTACTATGACATTAATGCCAAATCCTTCGCTAGTTATTTCCTTTGATCTACCCGCCTTTCCTAATCCTCTACATAGCCTTCTATTTATGATTATGCAACTATGGTACATTTCTGAATTTCTGAATTTTTACCTATTGTTTATTTCCTTTAATTTCCTTAATGGTCCTGTCACATGCTTCACCTTTACGTGCACTTAAATGACTTTGCGTTCTGTCTGAAATCTGTGTGATACGTCCTTTTTCTGTGCAATACTTTATCCTGTTTACCTTTTTATTTCTTCTTGTTTTCCAACTTTTTATTGGGTTTCTTCATTTTTTTACTTTTTGTTTGGTTTTTTGTATTTTATCTCCCTACTATAGTACAACTACTATGATACATGTGTTCTTGCGCAAATCAGATTAATGTGCATATGATCGACTATCTGTATACAGTTTCAACCGACTTCCATTCACCATTCCTCCAAGAACTTCTCCATTCAAGGTTTCCAACTGCGCAACACCTCCCTCCATCACATGCTGAATTACATATGGACCTAACCAGTGGATGAGAATTTTTTTATGGATGATGCATGAACTTATTGTCGTAGAGTAATGCTAATTCCCCCACTTGAATCTTTTTATGTTTAATATGTCTATCATTCCATGCCTTCTCTCTTTTCGTCTAAACTTTCTGGTGGAAGCCTGTGACAAATCGATATTCCTCAAGTTGTACTAACTGTGATAATCTCTCCTCTACTATGCCAAAGTCTGGAAGATCAATAATGGATGCAATGCACAGGATAGGTAGAATAAACTCCATAGGCATAACTTCTTCTTTGCCATAGACCAACCTAAAAGGTGTCTTGCCTATTAACTTTTTTCTTGTATTCCCATATAACCAAAAAAATGCAGGAACCCTTAAGTCCTAATCAACTCTCCCTTCATTGCAGATATTTGTCAAAGAATTCTCCAAAATTTTATTAAAGGCTTCTACTATCCCATTGGCTTGAGGATGGTTAGACATACTCTTATGATGGTGAATCTAAAATTCCTCAGTCAATGTTGCAATTGTTTTTCCAAGAAGTTTTTTCTTTCATCACTATGTAGAATGCATGGGCACCCAAATCGTGTGACCAAAATCTCAAATAGAAATTGTGTAGTAGTCTCCATGGTGTAGACTATGATTGGTGAAACTTCTACCCATGTGGTCAAATACTCCATCGCAGTGACTATGTAACTTTCTCTTGATCTTTTTGTTGATGGGTTGACTGGTCCAACAAAGTCTTTTTCCCATTTATCAAATGTTTGGAACATAACCTATGGATATAAATAAATCTCATCCCTCCTAGATGGATTTCCCACCCTTTAACAAACATTGCATGCCTGAGAATATTCTTTAGCATCTTTATGAAGTGTGGGCCACCAGATCCCTAGGCACAAAATATTTTGTGCAGTCACTTTACCTGCGTAGTTTCCTCCTGCAATCCCTTCGTGTGCTTTTGTGAGTATCATGGGTCTTTCATTTTCCAAAACACATCGTCTCAATACTCCATTTGATCCCAACTTGTATAAATTCCCTGCAATCACCTGATAATCTTCTTCTTTAACAATTAATTGTTTCTTCTGTGCAACTGTCATGTCTGGCGAGGTACTTCTTGTACTTGAAAACTACACGATGTCTGTGAAGTAGTCATCCACCATCTTAACTACAAATAATTGTGCATCAGACAAGCTATCATATAGATTCCTTGAATCTTCCCCTGATAATATGCACGATAAGTGATCAGGTCCTACATTCCACCTCCCTGGTTTCACAACAACCTCAAAATCGTATTACTGAAACAACAATAACCATCTGCATATTATCCCCCCCAACACTGTCTTTTTCACTAAGTATTTTAGCGCATAATGGTTTGTATACATCTTAAAATGAGAACCCGATAAATAATGTCTAAACTTTTGCAGTGCATATACCATTGTCAATCCTTCTCATTCTGTAGTGGCGTAAGTTCTTATTTTCTATGGAAAAATTCCTACTTGCAAAATACATTGGGTGATCTATGTCTCCTTCCCCTGGTTGATATAGTACTATACCCAAAGCTATGGACAACACATATACATGAACATGGAACTCCTTGTTCCAATCTATAAAGATCAAAATTGACACGGTCATTAATTTTTTCTTTAAGTTGTTTAATCCCTTCTGAAAGTCCTCATTGCATTGGAACTTCGCTTCCTTCTTCAACAACTTCTCCATAAGTTTTGTAATATACAAATAACCTTTGATAAACTTCCTATAATATTCTATGTGAACTAGAGTTTCCCTCAACTGTCTGACTGATGTAGGTGGTTGTAAATCTAGAATCACTACAATCTTGGCTGGATCCATTAGTAAGACCTACTTGTAGACCACATGGCCTAAAAAAATTCCAAACGACATGAAAAAAATACACTTCTTCAAATTCCATGAAATATGACATTGTCTACACCTATCCAACATTAACCTAAGTACTTCTATGTGATCTTCAATAAAATAAACATAGTCAAGTCATCTAAGTATACTTCAAGGAACTTATGAATAAATTACTTAAAAGTTGAAACCACAACTCTTGAAAAAACTAGAGGGGCATTCTTTAGTCCAAAAGGCATCATTGTGTATTGATAACTTCCCCACTTGATCTCAAACATAGACTTAAACTTGTATTATTGTGCAATTTTTATCTGATGGTACCCGAAGAATAAATATATGAAAGAATAAGTCTCTTTCCCTCCTACAGTATCCATTACCTCGTCTATGAATGGTGTTGGGAATGGATCATGTAGACATGCATCATTAAACTTCGTCGGGTCTATATAAATCATAATTATTCTATTTTTCTTATCCTATACAACCATTTGACTTATCAACTCTGATTCTACCACTGGTTCAATGATTCCTGCGTCCAACATCCTGTCTATTTCTACTTTCACCTTCTCTTTATACTTCAGATTTAACCTGTAGGGTCTCTGTCACACTAGTTTAGCACTTGGTTTCAAAGGGATCTTCATATTGTCTAATTACCCATCTATCCCCTTCATTTTTAAGAATGTAGTTGGGAAAATATCATGATACTCACGTAGTAAATCTATAATCTTCTCAAATATTTCATCATTCCGATAATACCCTATTTGCACAAAATTTGGGTTTTTTGTCATCCCAATGTTTACCTTCCACGTCTTTATTAGATATGTGTATGCAACATACACAAGCTCTAGTCCTTCTACTACGTGTTCTCCCTCACTTTCAGGTACTCGCACATTCCTAGGATATTTCTCATCATGTTCCTCTTTTAACACTCCAGTAATTCATGGACAATTATAGAAGCTTTGTGCGAACTACAAACTAATACCACCTCCATTGGCCCTTCTTTTGAGAAGATATTGGTTAGAATAACCTATAACACAAAATTTATTGATGGAGATTCATGTTCAAACATAAATGTTATCTTGAACCTCTGAGTCAAATCATTCTAGTTTGTTGTTTCTTTGCACATTTCTGATTCCAAATATCAGTTCTTCAAAATTGTATCCAGTGTATGTATAAACCTGTGTATCCATTCCTCCTTTGATTCTGAAATCCATTTGTTTCTGCATTGATCCACATGATCTGTTGGGTCACTTATCCATGTATAATTTTGCGCAGTATTTTCTAACTTAGTACAAAATCTCACATGCATTAGTCTTCTACATTGTGATCAGTCTTCCATCCTCTCTTTATGTGCATCCCACTATCTAGCTAGAGTAGCTTTTAGGACAACATCTAGTGCCAAAAACCTTTGTTTTTTGGGTATATTCAACTGAATGCCTTTACAAACAAGCTTATGTCAGTCAATCCATCATATTTGGGTGTATCACATAACTCTGTTCCAATCCATCACAATGATCGGGTTATGCACGCACATCATCTAGTTGATACTCTGTGCATCCTCTGCTTCAAATGTTCCAGACCTTCCTTTGAATCTGATGCACTTGAACTAATACTTCTCCAACTTAATGCACCATATGTAGTGGGGTTGACATAATCATCCATCCACGCAATCATATTATACAATTTTTCAATTTCGTTCCCTCTTATTGGCTCTATGTACCTCTTCCCTTCCATTGGATCCAATGGTGTAGCAATATTCAAGTCTCTTACCTCAAATATCAATTACATCCTCTTTATATTAATGATCACTTGATTGTCAAAGGATCATTAAAGTCCCATTAGTGTTGAATATGGTTGACTATGATCCACGGTCTCAATGACTTCAAATTATATTACACTGCGCACCCCATCTATGTTCACAGGTACTCCTATCAATCGACCAATTGGTACTATCTTGTGTTGGTTTTCTAAACTTAACTAAATAAGAGACCAGATCAACTTTGGTTTCCCCATCATCTTCTAGGTCTTCTTTTGTAATACATTCACTTCACATCCCAAGTCTAAAATAATGTTATCCACATCATATTCCCCAAGTTTCGCACTTAGTCTGAATTCTCTGTTGGTCCTCTTTTTGCATAGTATCTGATTCACTACCCTTTGTGCGATAGGATTTTCCCTTCCTTGCGTGTAATGATAAATCATTTCATATAATGCATTCATCGCAGTTTCATAAGTGGCTTCTCAAGAATTATCTTAGATTGCGTAAATTCTCTTAGATTGCGTACCTTCATAAGTGGCTTCTCTAGCATAGTGTGATCACATACATAAGGTGCAAATTATGTTGAGGCTACCCAATCCCCTCCTAGTATCTCTTTTCTTTCCCTCTGATATGTCTCCTTTTCTTACTAAGGGTCGAATGTCGACATAGATCCTACTGATTTCCTTACCCATTGCTCAACCTATTTCCCTCCATTCATTGCATCATCCCCTGTTCTAGTTCCTTCATGTGTAACAACTGCTATTCTAGGTCCTTCATTATGTTTTTCGGATAATATATTATGTACATTCTGATTTGGGTTTGTTTTCGATTCTTTCTCTCATGCCATTTCAAAAGAAGTTGAGAGAAATCTTCTATCGCATGGTCTAGTGCTCCACATAATGTGCAGGTTGTACACAGATTAGGGAATTCATGAGCGAAGTGTCCTTGTTGATTACAATTGTAACATATTATCAATCCTCTACCTCCTCTACCAAAATTTCGTCTACCTCGACCTCTGCCAAAATTTCCTATGTTTCCTAGATTAAATCTTCTCTGATTATTATATTGTGGACCGCCTCCTTCTATTACAACATTCTCCTCCTAAATCCTTTACATGTATTATGTGTTCTCCCTCATTAAATCGAATGCGTGACAATCCTTATCTTCATGTACGAGTGACTTGCAGAAATTGCAAAATAAGTTCCTTGGTGTACTCTAATATTTTTGTAGTAATGGACACTTAGTTGGATGATTTCCCCATTTCTTACATATTTCAAAATATCCCCCTCCTGGTAATGGATTCGTTTCTCCAGTCACCAAATATTGCACAAATGATGGGCATTCATCCTTATGGAAACCTTCAGTCCTACACTTGGTACACTAGACTTATTCTCATTTCTCCTTCTCTTTTGTAATTTCTTCTAATTGAATTTAACTTCATGTGGACTTGTGCCATCCCTGCATTGTCTCCTACATGGGATGCTTCCAATTTCATTGCAATATCCAAATCTTCCAACTACGAAGAAGCCTTCTATTGAGTCAATGCCATGCAAATGTGTGGTAGGAGTCATGTAGTAAACCATTCTTGGTGTTGCTAATCAGGGATATGGAATTTCATTCTTCCCATCAGATCCTTAAATTGTTGGCCATAATCCCACCCTGATTCAGTCTGTACCTATTTGATTTCCTTCATCTTTGTAATGTGTTGCGTCTCATACTTGGCTTCTTGAAGTCTTTTGAAAATACTTATCTAATTTATGCCAAATCCATAGCTTGTCCTATAGGTGTGGTACTCTGCAATTTCATGTACAAGACTAGTACATGGCCTCTAAATTTTGTTTCCAACTGCACAATATTTACAACCTCATCCTAGACATTCTTTACAGCCCAAATTGTCTCACAGACAAATAGATGTTGTTTTAGATCCTCTGACCCAACTCTTTGGAATTCAGGTAGTCTAAGGGTGTTGTCTATCCCTACCTTGTTTCTTTTTATAGTACTCCCCCTAGGATATGTTGGTTGACTCTAATTCTACATTTTTCTTCCATTGATATGGTTGCTACTACTTTTTCCTCCCTTTCTAACTATAGGTGGTTTTGACAAATCATCAAATGTGATTTATGATCTAGGTGATGCACATGGGGTCGTGGAATTGACATACAATCATGCCTAAGTAGGACAGAATGACTCTTCTATTATAGGACTGAACTAAGAATTCTCTTCCTCTCCTTCTATGTATGATATTTCTACGATCTAGACAGTTGATCATGGTTCTCTTCCCTCAGGCTCACTATATGGATATCCCTTCTCAACCACATTCTTTTGCCTCTTGTACATTATTCCACTCCGCAATACTCCAATCTTGTCTTCTTCCTCTGATAAAACTTCTTTGGTTCTATGCATCCTCAATCCTTCCCTTCCTTCTTCATTTCTTCCTTCATTCTCTCCTATGTTCAGATGATCTTCTTGTCATTCCTTGGTTCCCCTATGTGCACAAAACCCCTTATCAATCAAAATCCATTGTCATCACATACTTGTCACACATCAACATATTTATCCATGTACCCAATGATTTCATGAACATTCCACACAAACCTTTGAAGAAATCCCTCTTTAAAACATTGTATGACTAGGTACAATCCACTAAATTTTTTTAAATACAAACTCCCAATATACTATCCCACCAGAGATCAATTGTGTGAGAAGTCTTATTACTTACATTTTTTATATTTCTTACCAATTCAGAAGCCCAATTCCTCGGCGCTGCGGTTCGGTACCTTCTAGTATTCTCCACTAATATTTCTAATCACTTATTCAAAATAATTTGAAATTTTCCAAAGAAAATCCCATTCAGCTCTATGTACACATACCTTTGCATCCATTTCTCATTGCTAATATGAGGATTTCTATTCTTGTTTCTAGCAAATTCACGTTCCTTCCCTTCTATCCATTCTGATATGTTTTTGTTAGTCAACCTCCAAAACATTCCCTCAATCACATATTTTGGTTCCCAACAACAAAACCATTTATAAGTCCAATTCCTCGGCGTTGTGGTTCAGTACCTTCCAGTATTATCCACTAATCTTTCTAACCACTTAGTCAAAATAATATGAAATTCTCCAAAGAAAATCTCATCCAACTCTATGTACACATACATTTGCATCCATTTCTCATTGACAATCCGAGGATTTCTATTCTTGTTTCTAGAAAATTCTCATTCCTTCCCTTCTATTCATTCTGATATTTTTTTGTTAGTCATCCTCCAAAACATTCCCTCAATCACAGATTTTGGGTCCTGGCAACGGAACCATTTGTTGGCATGTGGTTATAAGACCCTAGGTTCAATTTATATTAACCAACAAAACCCTTTAGACACCGACCTTTTTGGAATCACCTGCATGTAAGTGAAGTCTCACCCAAGGTATCTATTGGGGTTGCAACAACCAAGTTTCTTCAGTAGTGAGGGAATGGAAGGTGATCATCTTAATCATTCTTACTTATCCTTTCTATGTGCATTATCCTGTATTTGTTCTTCCTTGGTTACTTAGTGAATTTAGTTATATAGTACCATTATATTGTAGTTTGTAACATAAACTATTTACTATAACATTAATAACTATTGTGTAGTGCTTGTGTAGTAGCCAAATGTAGTCAACATGCATAGAGCGAATATTCATGATTAATCACATAAAATAAAAAAAGACACAGTAATTAACATGGTTCACCCAACCTTTGGCTATGTCCACAATGGATGGCGTCTTTATTATTATTTGTATAATCATCTTAGGCTTGCACACTACGCTTACAATAGAGATATCATGATATTTGTCTCTCCATCTTGCCTAGATGCTCTGTAGTGCAAGCCACTCTCTCTACAACTTTTCCTAACAATTAGACATAGACTCTTCAATTCTCATTCAATTCTCTTAGACTCCTTACAAACAAAACTAAAACCGAGACCCTGAATAGAATTGAACTTGAGGAACTCATCAACACAGAACAAAATAGGAGAATGAGAGAGAACCCCTAATATTCCCAACCCATTAAATATTTAGACATGAATTCTAGGGCTCAAAACCCTACCTTTCTTATCCAAAAAACCTGATTCTATCTTATTCTTAGTCATGACAACTCAAGTTAACTTGTTGTTCAGGATTGCTTTTCCCACTTTTACGTTTGCATGTTTCTTTTTCACTCTCGATTGTTATTCTTCCTGTTGTTGTGCGTCTTTCTGCTTTTAGCATGTCGAATTGCTATTCTTCCTTTTCGATTGCTTTATTATCTTGCTTTCTTCTCCTGTTTTATTATTTTCTAAGTATACTTTTACTACGCACTTCCGAGCCTGCATGTGCCTTTATTGCACACTTCGCTCCCGCCTTGTCTTCTTTCTTCTGTTGTTGCGCATAACCTCCATACTTGGGATTTCCTGAAAACTCTTTCCAAAATGTTTGTCCAACACTTATAGTACCCAGCCTATCGTACTCTGAAACCTTGAGAGTTTAATCATGTTTACTCCTTTTGTTTGTCTAATAGCCAGTCATGAAAGACCAAGGGTCAATATTATAAAATGTATTTATTATGTTATAACACTCATGCCATCACTCTAAATGCTTCGAACTTCATTCAAACACGCCCTTCTATTCACTATGATGGCTAGAATCTGAAAGGATTGGATTTAACATTTATTTTTTAAATTCTTACAACACTCAATTCATCGCTATGATAGCTTTGAACTCCATTTGTGTACTCCCATCTCCAACCTCCGACGTCCAAACTCCAAAAGGGAGGGATTTTTATAATAATTCATATATATTTATGTTGGAAATAAAAAGGGAAATTATATTTCCAGAACTTAAAATAATGATAAATAAAATGCCTTGTTAATAACTCCTTCAAGAGTTCAAGACGACTATGTGCAGAGTGTAAATTTACAACTGGAAAATTTTTCATGGTTAAATCTGTGTACTGAAGGGAAAGGAAAAATCCAAGCTACCCCTTTCTCACAGACAAGACTAGAGTTAACCAATTTTAATATAATAATTTCCAACCTTATTATTCATATATTAAGACATTTAAATGGTAAATTTGGGGATTTAGTAGGAGTTATAGACTTTACCATTCATTCAAATTTAGCCAGAAAAAAATATAAATACACATTCACATATATCAATTGATGAAAATTATTTATTGAAAGTCTTTTTCCAAAATATCACATTTCTTGGAAATAAAATCCACCATGGTAAAACTATGGTTTTACCAGAAATTACTATCCCCTTCTTTTATGCATTTCTTTGCTATTTTCAACGAAAAATTACTATTTCCAATTCTTCCCCCTTTGGACATTAATTTACTATGTAATATAAAAATTCCTTTCTTAACATATACTCATGAAACTTAATTAATCACAATGCATTAAATTCTAAATTTCATTTTAATTGCAATTAAGAACTTAAATTTGCATTTCTCGTTTTTTCTTATTATTCATTTTAAAATACTTTACCTCTCTTTGACATTTGGCTTATTCTCTTAATGCCAAACAAGGGTCTGAACTTCCTTCAAATTATGAGTTTAATATATTTTTCAAACCAACAGAGAGGCGAAAGGCAGTCTCCCAACCTTCAAGTTTCTAATAGAAATTTCATTTTCCTAATTACCAAGTTGCTCTATGCGGACATTGGTAGATTGACCTTACTAATACTTGGAATCTATTCATATATATTACTATAGATGATGATCCAACACTTTATTCATAATTTGAGTGACAACCCATTACTAAAAACTTCGTTTTCCTAATAGAGACACACTGAATACCAACAATAGAATATGTTTTCCAAACTTTATTTTAGATTTCCTAACAATCTAGACAATTAGAGTGACAATTATATCATTTGAATAGGACAATAAATTTTGTAATTATCTAGCACAAGAAATCCATAGTATGAAATAAAATTTTCATGAAAATACAATACATAGAAAACACTTATCTGAAGCTTAGAAATGTTTGATTGTACATATATTCTAATAGAGGACAAACACCTTTAGTAACCACTTACACAACCAGATCAAAGAACAACACAACAATATTTTAACGTTGTAAAACCCCTACAAGGAAACATCCACGACCCCAACCAACACGACCACTTGGAGAAGTTTTTTTATGCAAAAGAAAAATATTACAGAGATATTTTACAAGAGAGTTTCTCACAATCGATCATCGACAAATGACCCTACATACTCTTTAAATAGAGATCATGGACCAATCGGGTGTTAATCCATAGATCAATGTAGTTGTTAAGATCAAGGAGAATATGAACCTCCAAATCATTTTATGTCGGAAAAATATCATGACCGTCGGATTTTCTAACTACAAATGCATACTAATTCATACTAAAGAAACACACGTTTACCTAACGACTCATTAGACTAAGTAGATCTTAACTAACTCCTAAGTTTCTAAATATCCTAACCTCCCCTCTTAAGAACAACCTAGGATAGGATTGAAGGATTTGAAATAGTGACACAATAGGAAAACGAAGGAGGTATTAGAGCCTATCCCCCCTTAATGAGAATTTCCTGAACTACTAACATGAATTGAAGTTTGGAAAACTTCGCTTTTGTAAGAGACTTTGTAAAAATGTCTACAAATTGATCTTTTGTAGGGAAAAATATCCCTTCAATAACTTGATCATGAATGAGATTTCTGATGAAGTGCATGTGTATCTCAATGTGTTTGCTATGTTTATGTTGAACTGGGTCTTTGGCGAGCTTGATGACACTCTGATTGTGGCACCAAAGGATGGTCGAATGTTGCTACTAGAATCCAAACTCTAAAAGAATCTATTGAAGCCACAAGCCTTCCTGACTTGCATTTACCGCTACTCGGTACTCATGCTGAAGAAAGTGAAATAGTTTGTTGTTTCTTATAGGCCCAAGTGACAGGTCCTAAACCAAGGATCAAAACATAACCTACACTTTTACTTAACAATTCATTATACCAAGTACATCTTAACAAACTCAGTGTGTAAATATGATAACAAGAAATCACTGGAAACTACTGAAGGGTGTGCCAATTTACACCCATCCATAGGCACAACTTCTTATGTTTTATTCACAACTAGCCACCCCCTAGACATAGTATGATTCCATGAGAGGAATTTCCTTTACTAAACACATGAGAAAAGATGAAGGACACTCTCCTTCACCTACAGGAACTTAGCAAGCCAATTCTTCAATCCACGAATCAAGGGGGATGCTATTTCCACAAAGAGATACAACAACTATCATACACAACACATGGGATGCCTTTCACTTCCCAATGGTCCCTCAACTCCCTCCCCTCTTACTCCCTTCATGATGTCTCAACCAATCATTAAAATTTCATAGCCCCATTTATCAACCTGGTCTGAAGATAGTTTACAATGGTTCTTACACCTAGAAAACATATTTCTTTACTTCCCTATGCTTTCTTAGAACCAGAAGAGATTCTCACACTCTTCTCCACTCATATTTTGGTCCCTAGACTCAACTGTGTCTATCATCTCTCCTTTCCCATGATTTTCCTCCTTTTTCTTGCCTTCTACAACAAGATTTCATGGGTAAAATCCCTCAATTCGTGGGTCAAATCAGAAACTTCCATATGGGTACTATTCCCATACTCTCATTGATTTCTGAGGAGGACTTCCCAACCACCATATTGACTGGTAATTAAATCCTCTGGGACAAAGGATTGTTCTGGGTCTGAGTATTTCTTAATCCAGTAGAGTACTACCTGACGGTGGTCATTTCAACTAGTCACAGTGCCCTTCACCTTTCCCTCTCATGACATCGTAACCTGTATAGGCAATTCCCTTCAACAATTATTCAACATTTTCCTTTTATATTAATAACAACAATATTTACATCACCTTCTTTAGCAAAGTTCAACATTTTCCAAAGTCCACACATAATAGATCTGTCCATGGTCTTCTAGCATTATATATAAAATAATTATATTTATAAGCTGGGAAAAACATGGGTATTACATACACACACACACACACACACATAAACCATCACTAAAAGTTTTTAATGATGTGTAATGTGTCTAAAATAAAGTTTGTAGATAAAAGTTACAACCCTGAGAAGATATATATTACAGGAGCAAAGAATGTGACTACCTTAATTATGATACAAGAAAAATTAATGCTAAAAGAAAATTTGTACAAGATATTTTTATACTATTTATCATACTTTTGGGTGAATTTATAAATATGTGTCCCACTTTCAAATATGGTTATGAAAATTGGCCATTTTACATATTTTTTAATTGAAGCTATGGAAACTCATATGAGGCTTGTAGATTTTCATCTGCATTAAAAATAATTTGGAAGAGATTGTGTTATCTTTTTAACAACATTTTTTTCAAAAATAACTAATATCATTTAATGTCCTAAATTTGAATTTAATTATATATTGGTAGATTCGCTTTTTTGGAAAAGATAACAAATAACTTTTATTCCCAACTATTAGTTTAATGTATAATTTAAAAATAAATAAATTATATTATCTTTTATTCCCAACTATTAGTTTAATGTATAATTTAAAAATAAATAAATTATATTATCTAGATATAACATAGTGTATTTAAAGTTTTTTAGATATCATGATTTTTATTATTTTTTAAGGTGACTAATTAATATTCTAGTGAAATTTTATACACCTTTGTGTTCTCAACAATATCTTTTTCCCATGGTTACAAAAACTATATATATATATATATTTATTTATTTATTTATTTATTTATTTGAAGAGTAACAACTATTATCATCCCCTCAAAAAAATTCTAATTTTTTAGTTGTGTAATTATTAATATACTTATCTTTTTTGGGGCTCAAAAGTACTTAAAGAAAAAAATTAGTTTTGCAAAAAAATAATTAAAAATATAGTATGAAGCTAAAATAAAGAAAATGATAGACTATTGGATAGATGATTCAATGCTGATTATACATGCACAATTCCACCACCTTCCATAGAAGATGTCAAGTAATTTCATCTCCTAATAGTTGCATTTCTATGATATCTTTAAAAAATAAGGAAGAATTCTTGACTTTTAAGCCCTTGTTCGAGATGTCGAAGTTATTGATCAAATAATATTTTTACTTAATCCCTCTATCATGGTTTAAAACTTCCCTTTCTCAAGATGTACAAGTTATTGATCCAATATTTTTTTTTACGTAATCTCTCTATCACGATTTAAAACTCTTAATCAAGATTTTAACTTATTTGAGATTTTAAGTCTCCTTGATCAAAGACATGCAAAGATCATTTTCATGTTCTTGGCTTGTTGAAATATGAAACCTAGCTTCATGGATCCACCCTTCTAAAATACCAAATTAATTTATCATTTAGAATTAACAAATTGATATAAGTTAATGATTAACATAAATTAAGTGATTGATTGAAACATAGATTAAACTACAAATCCATGTCTTTGTAGAGAAATTTTTACAAACACTTTACATGAAAACTACAATCCCTTGTCTCAAACATTTCTATAAACAAATGAATGCAATTTTTTTACCTTAAGGAAAGGGATTTTTACATGGAAATTGTATAAGCCAAATATCCAAGAGACTTCATCATCCTTTTAATGATAAAATATACTAAAATGGTTTTTTTAAATGTAACTATTTAGTACACCTTTGTGGTTTCCACAATCTTGCTTTAAATCTCTTTGAAAAATTGTAATTTCCACCTATTCAAATCTAACAAGTAAGTATGAGAATATATGGAAAATTTTGCAAAATAAAACCGATAAATAGAGAAAAGCTCAAATATAAGATAAATATTCATTTAAAAATTAAAATTCCTAATCAAGTAGGCAAAAAAAACCTTATATATGGAGTTTTTAATCTTCTTTATTTTTTTTAAAAAGCTATTGCCTAAGGTTTTTTGTTGCAATGCAATTTTATGAAATCAAGTTTTGGAAAGGATTTACAAGCCATTTTGTTGAGTTCATTTTAAGAGTACCACTCTAATATGGAAGATCCACACCCTTATAAACAAAGGAAAATCCTTTTTAAAGTGGAAGAGGATGAAGGAGTCCATGATGTAGAAAACAATTGTCACCCATTGCATATGGGTTTTGCAAGAAGATGGTTGAATTCTTAAAAAAAAAAAAAAAGACTGGTTGAATTCTTAATAAAAAAAAAAAAAAAAAAAAAAGACTATCATATCACTAAGCCTACACATTGAAATACTAATTTCTTTTTCACCACTACAAGAAGTTAAAAATATGAAGGTTATGCCCATGAGACTTGATAATAACAAAACAAATAAAGGAAGAACGCCGTTATCAAAAGAAACCATAATCCAAGATCATCCTTTGGTTGGAAGAAATATAAATCAAATGTAAGACACACACCTCTTTAGTCAATAAAAACTAAATTCAATGAAAAATTCTATAACGAGAATAAAAAAATCATTGGAAAAGATTATCTACATGGGTTAAAAATCCCTCCTCTAAAAACAGACTTACACTTCTTTAAAAGAAAATCCCCAGGTTGGAGACTAGAGGTAAAAATGTTAAATGACAACGAGAGAATAACAAGATTTAGGATAGGAAGAGTGTTATTGTTGAGAAATAAATTATGTTTTATCTGTGAAATTAAAAAAGGGAAGATGTTCACATGTGTACAAAGTGGATTTAATGTTTTCCTTTTATTTAGATTTATTTTAACATTATTTCAGATTTAGATTTATTTTAACATTGTTTCAAGTTAGTTTGTATTATAACATTTAATTAGGAATAAAACATAGTTTAAATATTTATCATTATTTCATCATATTTTTTTCATGGATTTTTATTATTTAGAAAAATAAATAAAAGTTGGAAAAAGATGAATTTAAATATACATTTTGCAAAACTATATCTTTTCCATACTATCTTTATTTTAGAAATATGGTATACTAATAAAAATATATGAATAATTCTTAACAATAATGTATTTACTTAATTTTTCAATTTTAAATATAAAATATCAAAATTTAGATCAATGTATTAATGTTAAACAATAGGAAAAACAAATTTGGAAACACCATGTAATTTTTTTTTTAAATTAAACAAAATAATGTGGTATATTAATGTTAAACAAGACTAAAAATAAATTTGAAAACACAAATAAAAATAAATTAATTAATTAAATTAAACAAACTAATGTGACATTTTGTTAATGTGAGTAAAACGATATATAATGAATTTCCACGCCCAAGACACAGAAAACCTATATGTTAAAACTAATGTCCAAATAAGTGTCAATTTATTTTGTTTCATATGTAGTAGATCGCTGGACACTACATCTGCAAAACCCTACGAAATCATTTCGACATGGTGGCTGCTAATAGTTTTATAGAAGTCTCACCAGCCATACATCCAAAGACCTCGCTACAGCCACTAATATCTTCTTTCACTGTTACTTATAATCATCCCTTATATATCACATGATGACTTTCATGACAGGCTGGCATGATTTGACAGTTTACCAATCCATTCGGTGAAGGCCCAGCATGAATCTTGGACGAACATAGTGAGAGGATCTTTTTTAAAAGCACGGTAAAGCTTCCTCCCATTATCCAGGTTTGATAAGCATTCCTCATACTCTCACCAATTTGTTTTCTTTTTCTGCCACAGAATCTTAAATAGGTCATCCGTCTCTGTCTCTTGACGTAGAATGCATATCGACAGTTTAGCAATCTATTCGGTGAAGGCTCAGCATGACTGTTGGACGAACATAGTCAGAGGACTATTTTTAAAACCACCGTAAAGCTTCCTGCCATTATCAAGGTTGAATAAACGTCCTCACACTCTGACCATTTTTTTTTTATTCTTTTGCCGCAGAATCTTAAACAGGCCACCCGTCTCCGTCTCTTGACGGAAACTGTGCCTTCACTGATTCCCAGTTCCAATGGCAATTTTCTTTCCTGGTTGGAATCTGGTATCTATACAATTTAGGTTGGAATCTGGTATCTATACAATTTAATTTTTGAATCTGTACGAGTTATTTTTTTTTTATTAATTTGGAACTCTCACGATCCTGTTTAAAATGGGACAAACGTACGCAAAACTTAGAATTACCAAGTAAATTCAACCTAATTTTTTACATGAAAATGAAGTCTGTTTGCTAAAGCTTAACTTATTCCTTTTATAAAGTCACTTTCTTGCTTTATATAGTAGGTCTCCTCATGGAATAACTTATTTTCGATGTAGTTTGATTGTTTACGTGAATCAAGGCTTTTAAATGCACTCTCAATATACGGGACAATATTGAAGGAAGATTCGAGAAAAAATCAATGTACATGCAACTTTGGAACATCTTGTTTTCGTGAATATATGTTATCGATTTATTTCTTGAGGACATTTACATGCAAGTGATCCGGTTATAGTACATGGTTTTTTTTTTTGTTTATGGATTATTATGATGATATTGATGAGTTTCCCTTGAGTGTGCAGGATATTGACAGAGTGGATGTTGATGACATCAATGGACCTCCTTGGACTTCGGATTGAGTCAGGGAGTGGATTTTATTGGTTTGAGTATTTCATTTATGCATATGTGACATATGATCGATTATAGCATGACTTTATATATGGATCATTGACAATGTTTCGTTGATGGATGCACGCTAACAATTGTCTACTAATCTGACTCATATAAGGAGTAAATGGGCCATGCACACAGACCATATATTGAGGGAGAGGTGTGGCAGAGTCTTTGTCACAACCTACTAGCACTCTCGTCGTGGCTCGAATTGTAGGCTAACGATTACCTAGTACGAGAAGTCCACGATATCGTGAGGGTAGACTGAGAAAGTCGCTCACAAAGATTTCTAAGGGGTGCGCAATAAGGCAAAGTCCTTATTCCTTAGAAGCCCTTAGTCTCTCACAAGGTTGCATGAATGGAGTGTTGACTCCAGGCGTTGGACAACTACCAAAACCAGTCAAAGGTGAGTGGCACCCTTGAAGGACAAAGTGCGTCTTGATGAGTCAATGAATTTAGGTGGCCTAGAAAACCTTAGCAAATAATCAACCTTGTAAAATCTTTAAGTGTTGCCGGATTCAATTAATAAATTAAACATTCAAATTATTAATTGAATCCCCAAATGAAAGTCTAAGCCTATTCAAAAATTTAAGCTTAAGTCTAAGTTAGTAAGACAACTAAAAGTAAATTATAAATTAAATAGTGAGGGGATGAAGTAAATCAATTTAAGAAATAAGAAAGAATAAATAATTCTAAAGAATTAATACAATACACATGTGTGCAAAAAATACCTAATTGGAATTTAAGATAAGAAAGACAAAAAACATAAAAGAATATGTGCACATAGAAAGGTATCTAGAGTCTAGTTAACACTAGTTTAACTAGAGAAGAATCATATTTTAACTCAACTCGGTTTTAGAAAGGTGTCAGTCATTAATTGGAAATAAGGGGAATAAAGAGACAACTAGGAGTGATTTAAGGAGCGCTTTTAGGAAGGGTTATAGAAATTGAACTTTATTAAAATAAAATGTTGATTTACTTGTGCTAATTGGGGAAAGGGTGACAAGTGTAAGGAGAAATAATTCTAAATTCTTTAAATTAAAAATCAAATTAATTGTGCAAGTGGGGATGAGTTATGGGGAAATTCTATAAAACAAATGGCTGAGATGAGAAATGTATGACACTGGTGATGGGTAAAGTTATGCTGCAGAATTTTTCACTGGTTTTACTTGTCAGAGTTGGGATACCCAACTTGAGAGACAGTGGTGGCTCTACCTTGTGAGGTAAGCTGGGAGCTAGAGAAAATTTGGTTGTATGTGCATGGCCCTTTTACGGGTCGAGGGGCTAAGGGGGAAGAAGAGTACCCCTAGCATTGGCTAGGAGGTACCGATGAACTCTTTGGATTAGCGAGAGAAGGAAGGATGCTTGTGCAAGGATCCAAATGGGAGATCATTCTCGCGGATCATTAAACTTTTGGATACAGTATTTATGTTAGTTAATGTTGTAAAGTAAGAATCAAATTGTACGAATTCTAGTTCTCAATTTGGTCATGTAAATTATGCACATTGTAAGTTTTTATGTATGTGCAAGGGATCAATGTTCTCTTGGGTGTTATAACAATCTTTGCACTCTGTAAATTTTCTTATGCGCATTGGATAATATTTCCATGGGTGATAAATAATTTCCATACCTTCTGTGTTGGTGTTATCTTCAAGTTTTACAATTTGACTAGAATGAAATCCGTATTTTCCTTTAACCTCTTCTTAAAACTCTGTTTACTCAATCTGGTGTTTTGAGTCCCTTAATGAAACAATACCATGCCAAGATAGCCTAGTTCAATATCCTCCTTGTGGAACTATTTTGGAATTAAAATAAAAATAAAATAAAGGAAGATGCTCAACCCTCCTTAAACCCTAATCTACTAATTGTTTAACGTGCTTGCATCAAGCTTTACGCAGTGATAGGATTGTGCTTTTGTTCTTCCCTTGGATGTTCAACTTCGTAGATATTTGTGATTCAATCCATTAACCATGTAGTGGTCTAAGTATATGTTTTCATCACTTACCTCTCCTCATCTTCCTTGCCTGCCCACTGTAAGATTCCACACCTTACCTTTTTCAAACTATCACTGCCTTCTACATATATTGTTGTCAACAGTGATACACCGATTACCAAAAGCAATCTACAACTAGAATTTTAGAATTCTTACTAAAGAAGGTAGGTTGGGTAAATCAGATATGTCATCTACGATTTAAAGAAGGGAGGGATTAGGAAAAAACTTTGAATCCCCACCTCCAGTATCTTCAAGCTTGTTTGGTTCAATTTCCACTGTCTCCATGACTTTGAGAAGGGTATCTCATAATTAGCTTGCAGGGACGAGCTTGGAATTGGGGAAAATAAATTCAAGTGCTTGGTGCCTTTCTTGGCAGCGAAACTTTGATTGCGCAGTCATTATCCTTAGTGTACTGATACAGACCTTGGTACCTTGGGCGTTTTCCTAGGTGACTTACATATATCCAAACCCTCGTTCTCCTTAAAACTGTGGCAACTTATGTTTTTTTTTCTCCTACAACCTGTAACTCTTGTTGGGTAATCTCTCCTGGGTAAGGTAGACCAAGTCCGTTGCACCTGTGTGCGATCAAATTTTGTTTTGAGATCAATGCAATCGCTTAGAGATCCATTTTGGCTCAGGACCTAATTGCAGAGAGCTGATAAAATTGATTTCTACCTTCTTGGCGTGTGACTGGGTTTTTGTGAGCTGAACTGGCGGTGTTGAACAATGATTTCTTTGGTTTTATTCCCAATGCCCTCTCCTTCTAGGATCTCTGTCGAATTTTATGTTCTGAGTGATTTTCGGGGTGTGTCCCTCGGGAACGGTGGGGAGCAGTAACCTGACACCACTCACATGACAGTGTAGGCATGGGAACCTTGCACTCTTCATTAGCTGGAGTTCCGATAAGACTAGCAAGATTCATGTCAATGATAACCTTCCTCTTTTTCGAATTGAAATTGGTTGAGAAATTAAATTGGATTTAGGAATGAAATCACGCTTATAAGGATTGAAAGACAATTTGAAGCTCTAGAATAATTTGACGCAATGAGTTTCAACTCCGTACCCTACCCAACAAGGTCGGTACAACCAACTCTTGACATTTAAAGACTACTAATCATGCACAATGATCAAGAAAATGTTTCATCCACAGACAGTATATGGACAAGATAACAACCTGGGAAACATGAACAACTCAAGGGCCAGCCTAGCCCTATCTTCCTTGGTAAGTTGACATTCAAACAAATCCTCACTTACTACTTGTTTTTTATATGCCACTTAAAATATCAAGGTTTTGTATAAATGCCATGACCCTTATCCTTTACCTAGAAGCTTAGTCAACTGTACCCATCAAAATATTAGATCCCAAGATTAAGTAAATTTACCCTTGGATTATTTCAACATTGTAAGCCATCAAGCTCACTACAAAAGAGGAAACCTAATTTGTGATCATGTTCATACCATTTTTCATAAGATGTAAGACGTATTCAACTACAACTAGTTGTAAAGGATTACTCGCAAGAAATTAACATGACAAATGATAGCGAGCACCTACAGACTACTTACTCATAGTTCGATTGGCCTAAGACGGTGAACTGAAGATACGGTAACAACTACCAAAGGATATTTATACATATAAGGAAATCATAATTTCTAGAATAATGTATTTCATCTCATAGAGCCTCCTAGTGTGTTTTTGTATTTTAGAGATGGAAATAAATTTAATATTGGAAACTCTTATCTACATATTCTAACAAACAAATTAAATCAACTTATCTAGGCACTTAATTCAAGAAAACAAAAACATGTGGTAATACACCCTTGTCCTTCCTCGCACATTGTCGCAATGTTGGTTCTGTCCCTCGTCTAATGATGGTATTATGCTAATTAATTGATATATGTTGTTATAGTTGAACCGTTGATGGAATGCATTATAGATGGTAACCGCGTCTATTTTTTTTTATATGTGTCATTTGTAGATGGTTTATTGTTAGACTGTTTCTCAGGTGGATTTTGCGCCCATTAAATTGATGTATGTTTGTAGTAGAATTTTCTACCACGCAATGTATATTGATGATTGAGGTATGATTGATTTAGTAACTAGATTACTATTGCGCCATTAAATATTGTTGATGTATGATTGATTTAGTAGTTAGATTACTCTTGTGGAATTCAACTATGTTGACGTATGATTGATAATCTAGTCACGAGTTTCATTCGTGATTGATTACGAGAATTAGACACCTCTTTTTTCCTTAAAACAGTCGCTAGCCCTAAGACCTTAAGTGGTCAAAATCAATCGGATGAATCCTGGGCTTGAGCGTTGCTTATGTGTACTAAAGGTCCTAACCATGCAGGATAGGTTGGGTGGGTAGTTATTCAATATTCAACAATATGGCTTACCATTATCTATAATTGGTTCAGTTGATTGCGATGTGTGGAAATGCGTTGTTATTTATTTTTATGTGCTAATCAAGTGTCTCTATCATTTATGTTAATGCATTGTCTTGTGTCGTTATTGATTTCAATGATGTGTCTCTTGTAATGCTTTTAATTATGATCTCGTGTTGATTATGTGTTGCTATGAATTATGTGTTGACGTTAATTTCTTAATACTTTTTAAAAAAAAATCTTATTTTACTTCGCTATTCCTAGTCGTAACGGAGGCATTGTTACATATGGTATCAGAGTGAGTTCAACCCTACGAATGTGGATCGTCATGCCTTCCACGGTATTAAACACTTGATTAATAACTTAACACTAATTAAAATTTAAACTTGTCCATGTGGTAATCATTGTTTGAGGAAGTCGCGGGGGTAGACGATGTGGTGCTAGGGGAGGAGGTGTGATGCCTCCAGTGGCTTCCAAGCCAGAGGGATCTAACCCCCAAAGGAGAAGAACAAGTCATTGGGCATGACCAAATTGTTGTGGGGGTTGTGGTTAGGTTGAAAAGGTCCTTTCAGAGGATGTCAGAGGCCTTGATTAACCAACTAGATAGAGATGAGGCCAGGGTGCCTATACCCAATGAGGGTCCACAATGTGCTCCAGCTGGCAGTGGTAGCATTCACAAAGAACTCGAGAAGGTTAAGTTTATCGAGTTCATGGGTGCCATGGATGGCTCAGCCGTCGAGGCATGGTTGGAGAACATGTGATGTGATTTTCACTTCATGACTACACCTCCAACATGAAGGTCCACATGGAGGTGTTTCAACTGAAGGGGAACACTCTTCTATGGTGGAAGACACTCCTATCGCAATTTAACATGGCCTTCGAGGACGTTTCATGGGAGTTGTTTGAGGAGTAGTTATGGGAGAGGTATTTGTTAAAGGAATTCATTGAGAACCAACTCAATGAGTTCAACACCTTACGACAAGGTGGTCGTATGATGTCGGAGTATGAGGCCCAATTCATGGAGTTTCTTAAGTATTCCCCACATCTGAACACTAAGAAGCTAAAGGTCAACAAGTTTGTGTTTGGCCTTAACTTCAACATCCATACGAAGGTGAGGATCCTAATGCCTCAGATGTTGCATGATGCAGTCCAAAAGGCCCTCATAACTAAGGAAGAATTGACCAATGGGGGTCAGGGGAGGACTCCTGCAAGACCAACAGGATAGATGACATCTGAAGTGCAACAACAACAATTAGGTATGTCAGCAAAATAGACCAAGATATCAGGATGGTAGGCCAGCAGCTTCTACTTCGAAGCCAGGAGTATTGAACCGAAGACTAGGTGTTGGACATGTGGAGAGCCACATTACTAGTGAGATTTTCTGGTTGAGAAGGCCAGAGCGACCATATCAACAGGACACACTATAGTGGATATTTGGTCAAAACCCACAGGATCCATGCATCAGTGAATAACCGCCAGGCCAAGCACCGGTCCACTATGCTCGAGACATCAGGTACAATCGCTGACCAAACTTTTAGTATTATGATAGATCCCGGTGCTATAGAGAGATTTATTTCTAGAGAAGTGTTGAAGAGAATTAAGGTAAAGGCATTTGAAAAGGACGAGTTGAGGTACGTAGAAATGGCTTCGGGTGCCAAACAAAAGGTTGGAGGAAGGGTTTCCGACTGTCGCATTGACTTGGGATATTTTGTAATGAATTATGACCTATATGTCATGATATTAGGATCTTATGACATCGTGATCGATATGGACTGGTTGGAATCGCATGACGTGATACTCAGCTGTAAGACAAAAAGGTTGATTTTGACTAATGATGAGGGACAGAGAAGAGTGATTGTAGGAAGAAACCAGGGAGCGTCCCTGAGGTTCATTTATTCCCTACAACTATAGAAGACCATGTGCAAAGGATGCAAGCTATATGCAATCTTAGTGTTGAATGACAAGGGCATGGATGAATGATTAGAAAACCTTCCGGTAGTACGAGAGTTTTCTTACATGTTCCCATAAGAGTTACTAGGTTTTTCGCCGGAAAGAGAGTTGGAATTTACAATCAACCTAAAACCTGGAACTGAACTGATAGAAAGAACGCCTTATCGGATGTCAATGCTTGAGTTACATGAGTTGAAAATGAAACTGAAGGATTTGTTGGACCTGGGACTTATACATCCCAATGTGTCACCCTGGGGTGTTCCTGTTATTTTCATAAGAAAGAAGGATGGGTCACGAAGACTCTATATTTATTATCGTCAATTGAACAAGGCAACGATCAAGAACCAATATCCATTGCTAAGAGGAGACGATTTGTTTTATAAAATGAAAGGCGCGACGGTGTTTTAAACGATCGAATTCAGATTAGGTTATCACCAGTTACAAATTAATGAGGAAGACATTCCTAAGACCACTTTCAGGACGAGGTTTGGACACCACGAGTTTATCGTTTTACCATTTGGACTGACAAACTCCCTAGGGGTATTCATGAGTTTGATGAATGGGGTGTTCTGCAAATACTTGGACAATTTTGTTCAAGTATTCATTGATTACATATTGATATATTCTCAGACGATGGAAGAACATGACGAACATTTGCGCTTGGTACTACAGTGTTTACAAGAAAACAAATTATACAGAAAACTGTCGCAATGTTCTTTTACCAATCGAGGATTCATTACTTAGGGCATGTTATCTCCAGCGAGGGCATCGTTGTGGATCCAGTGAAGGTAGAGGATATTATGGAATGGCCTGCACTGACAAACGTACCATAAGTGCACAACTTTTTGTTTTTAGTAGGGTATTATCGATGGTTCATCGAAGGTTTTTCGAAGATAGCAAATCCGATGACGAAATTGCAGAAGAAAAACAAGAAGTTTGTATGGACCGAGAAGTGCGCGAATGAATTTTAAAGTTTCAATGGGTTGTTGATGATAACATCGATAGTAAAGGTCCCCGACATGGACAAGGAATTCTTGGCATGTACGGATGGATCCAAGGAATGTTTAGGCAAAGTATTGATGCAAGCCAATGGAGTGACCGCGTACATTCAAGGAAATTAAGAAAGTGTGAGGAGAACTATGCAACACATGATTTGGAGTTATTGACCATTGTGTATGTCTTGAGAGTGTGGAGGAACTATTTGATTGGATGAAAATTCAAACTAAAAACATATCACTGTGGGTTACAACACATATTTACGTAGAGTGACTTGAACGCGCGACAAAGATGTTGGTCATAATTACTTAGCGAATACAATTTTCAGATAACTTACATAAAAGGAACAATGAATAGAGTGGCAGATGCGTTGAGTCGGAGACCATGCATATTCTCGGTGATACCTCTTCAAACAAATATTCGAGAGAGGATTCTAACTATACAGTTTGATGATGACTAGTATAAAGAGGTTAAGGAAAATATCAAACAAGACACAATGATGGTACCAAAGATTGAAGGATATAAATTACACAAGGAAGGATTGTTAAGGTATAATAATTGGATTTACGTACCGCCTAACGGAGAATTGAGAATTTTGATCTTAAGAGAAGCTCATAGAGAAGTGTACATGGCTCATCCAGAGTCACGAAGATGAGGGCATACCTTAAGTCTTGTTCTTATGGACATGAATAAAGGCGGACATAGTTAGCTATGTGGAGAGATGTATAGAATGTCGGCAAGTGAAGGCTAAACATAGACATCTGGCATGATTACTACAACCACACGCTATTCCAGAATCACATTGGGAGGTTATTTTGATGGAATTTATTATTGGATTTCCATTGAAAGAAAGGAGGCACAAATCGATTTTCGTGGTAGTTGACACTCTAACTAAGAATGCACATTTTAATCCTGTGCGTACAATGTATTAGGTGCCAGACATAGCTAGAGTTTTTATCAGTGAGATTGTGATATTACATGGCATGCCTAAAAGGATCATAGTTGATATTGGATCAGTGTTTATAGGATGTTTTTTGACTCGTT
The DNA here is from genome assembly GCA_032191745.1 of Picea mariana. Lineage (NCBI taxonomy): Eukaryota > Viridiplantae > Streptophyta > Pinopsida > Pinales > Pinaceae > Picea > Picea mariana. Next base: position 17,483 of record JASDQU010106696.1, on the reverse strand, counting down.
TCCAAGAGGCCTTGGGAACACAATTGAACTTTAGTACAACATATCACCCTGAGATGGACGGGAAGACAGAAAGAACGAACCAAATTTTGGAAGATATGTTGCGTATGAATCTAATGGACTAAAAGAAGTGTTGGGAAGAGTTCTTTCCACTAGTAGAGTTTGCATACAAAACAAACTATCAAGGTACCATTAAGATGACACCGTTTGAGTTTCTTTACGGGAGATTGTTTCAGACGCCATTGAGTTGGGATTGACTTGAGGATAGGGTCCTGGTGGGACTTGAAATGATCCAAGAAATTGAAGAATAATGAAAACGATAAGACAATGGATTAAAGAAGCGCAAGATCGACATAAGAGTTATGTTGATGCACATCGTGTTGACCACAATTATGAATTTGGTGACCGAGTTTTCATGCAGGTGAAACTGCACAAGAATTCGATCAAGTTTGGAAAGGGTGCTAAACTCTCTCCTAGGTTTGTGGGACCTTTCACAGTTCTATAAAGTAGAGGACTCGTGGCCTATCGGCTAGCCTTGCCTCATTCTTTGAGGTGTATGCATAATGTTTTTCTTGTATTTGTTTGAGTCATTATGTTAGTGATCCTACACATGTGATTGACAAGATTTCCTTGCAGGTGAGGGACGAGGGTGCATTCATGGCAGATCCAATCCACATTCTGGACCATGTCACATTCTACAGTATCAACGTCGAACAATCAATCATGTCAAGGTCCAATAGGACAATTATATTCCACACTCGGCTACATGGGCAGACACATATGATATGCGCCATCAATTTCCTTACTTATTTGATAGATTAGACATACATATCGTGTCAGACACTTTTAATTACTGCATTTTATATACTGTACAACTTTGGGACAAAGTTTAAAATAACAGGGGGTGTATGTAACATCCCTCTCTTGAGAGAACATGTTATCGACTTATTCCTTGAGGACAATTGCATGGAAGTGATCCGGTTATAGTACATGGTTGTTTGTTTCACTTATGGATTCTTATGATGATTTTAAAGGATTATGATTTGATGTTATGGATATATGTGTATTGAAAGATGCTATTGACGAGTTTCCTCTGAGTGTGTAGGACATTGACAGAGTGTTGATGTCGATGGCATCAATGAGCCTCCTTGAACTCCAGATTGAGTCAGGGAGTGGATTTTATTGGTTTGAGTATTTCATTTATGAATATGTGACATATGATTGATTATAGCATGAATTTGTATATGGATCATTGACAGTGTTTCGTTGATGGATGCAGGCTAACGATTGCTTGGTAATATGACTCACATAAGTAGTAAAGGGGCCATGCACATAAACCATATATTCAGGGAGAGGTGTGGCAGAGTCCCTATCATAATCTACTAGCACTCTCGTCGTGGCTCGAATTGTAGGTTAATGATTACCTAGTTCGAGAGGTCCACGATGTCATGAGGGAAGATTGAGACAATCGCTCATGAAGATTTATAATGGGTGTGTAATATGGCAGGGTCCTTATTTCTTAGAAGCCTTTAGTCTCTCACAATTTTGCCTGAATGGAGTGTTGACTCCAGGGGTTGGAAAACTACCAAAACCAGTCAAAGGCAAGTGTCACCCTTGGAGGATAGAGTGCATCTTGAAGGGAACGTCGCATAATTAAAACTTGAGTCCATGAATCTAGGTGGTCTAGAAAACCTTGAGGGAATCATTGTCAGATCTAATTAACTAATTAAGGATTGAAATTATTAACTGAATCCTAAATTGAAAGTCTAATCCTATTCAAAAATTTAAGCCTAAGTCTAAGTTAGTAAGATGACTAAAACTAAATTATAAATTACATAGTGAGGGGATGAAGTAAATCAATTTAAGAAATAAGAAAGATGAAATAATTGTAAAGACTTAATGCAATACACATGTGTGCAGAAAATACCTAATTGGAATTTAAGATAAGAAATGAAGAAAGCATAAAAGAATGTGTGTGCATACAAAGGTATCTAGAGTCTCGTTAACACTAGTCTAACTAGAGAAGAATCTTATTTTAACTCAACTCGGTTTTATAAAGGCGTAAGTCATTAATTGGAAATATGGGGAATAAAGAAACAACTAGGAGTGATTTAAGGAGCAATTTTAGGAAGGGTCATAGAAATTGAACTTTATTAAATAAAATGTGGATTTACTTGTGCAAATTGGGGAAAGGGTGACAAGTGTAAGGGGGAAATAATTCTAAACTATTTAAATTAAAAAAAAAATTAATTGTGCAAGTGAGGATGAGTTATTGGGAAATTCTATAAAACAAATGGTTGAGATGAGAAATGTATGACTGGTGATGGGTAAAGTTATGCTGCATAATTTTTCATTGGTTTTACTTGTCAGAGTTGGGATACCCGGCTTGAGAGAGAGTGGTGGCTCTGCCTTGTGAGGCAAGCTGGGAGCTAGAGGAATTCTAGTTGTATGTGTGTGGCCCCTTTGAGGCTCGGGGGGGCTAAGGGGGAAGAAGAGTACCCCTAACATTGGCTAGGAGGTACCAGTGAAGTATTTGGATTAACAAGCGAAGGGAGGATGCTTGTGTAAGGATCCAAGTGGAGGATCGTTCTCGTGGATCATTAAACTTATGGATATGGTATTTATGTTAGTTAATATTTTAAAGTAGGAATTAAGTTGTATGAATTCCATTTCTCAATTTGATCATGTAAATTATGCGCATTGTAAGTTTTGTTGTATGCGCAAGGGATCAATGTTATCTTGGGTGTTATAACAATCTCTACACTCTGTAAGTTTTTGTATGTGCATTGGATAATATTTCCATGGGTGATAAATAATTTATGTACCTTGTGTGTTGGTGCTATCTTCAAGTTTTACAATTTGACTGGAATGAAATCTGGATTTTTCTTTAACCTCTCCTTAAAAATATTTTTACTCAATATGGTGTTCCCAGACCCTTAATGAAACAATACCACGCCAAGATAGCCTAGTTCAATCTGCTCCTTGTGGAATTATTTTGGAATTAAAATAAAAAAAATAGAGGAAAACACTCAACCCTCCTTAAACCCTAATATACTAATTGTTTAAAGCGTTGGCATCAAGCTTTAGGAAGTGATATTTTGTTCTTCGCTTGGATGTTCGACTTCACAGATATTTGCGATTCAAACCATTAACCATGTAGTGGTCTAAGTATATGTTTTCATCACTTACCTCTCCCCATCTTCCTCTCTTTCTCACTGTAACATTCCACACCTTACCTTTTTAAAAATATCACTTCCTTCTACATCTATTGATGTTAACAGTGATACACCGATTACAACATGCAACCTACAACTGAAATTTCAGAATTCTTACTAAAGAAGGTGGGTTGGGAAAATCAGATATGTCATCTACGATCTCAAGAAGGGAGGGGTGAGAAAACAAAAACTCAGACAAAAATATGAATCCCAACATCCAGTATCATCTAGCCTATTCGGTTCAATTTCCACTATCTACACCACTTTGATAAGGGCATCTTGGAATTATCTTGCAGGGACGGGCCTAGAATTGGGGACCCAACTCGCATGATAGTGCAGGCATGAGAACCTTGCACTCTTTGTTAGTTGGAGTACCGATAGGACTGGGAATATTCCTGTCAATGATAACCTTCCTCTTTTTTGAATTGAAATTGGTTGAGAAATTAAATTGGAGTCAGAAATGAAATATCTCCTAGAAGGATTGAAAGACAATTTGAAGCTCTAGAATAACTTGATGCACTGAGTTTCAACTTTGCACCCTACCCAACAAGGTCGATACAACCATCTATTGACATTTAAAGACTACTAATCATGCGCAATGATGAAGAAAATGTTTCATCCACAGAAAGTATATGCTCAAGATAACAACCTAGGCAACATGAAAAACTCAAGAACCATCCTAGCCCTATCTTCCTCGGTAAGTTGACATTCGACCAAATCCTGACTTACTACTTGATTTTTATAGGCCACTTAAAACATCAAGGTTTTTTATAGATGTCATGACCCTTATCCTTGACCCAGAAGCTTAGTCAACTCGATTCGATTCATTTGTACCCACTAATAGATAAGATCCCAAGACAAAGTAAATTTACCCTTGGATTATTTCAACATAATAAGCCATCAATCTTACTACAAGAGAGGAAACCTAATTTTTTATAATGTTCATACAATTTTTCATAAGATGCAAGACAACTTCAACTACAACTAGCTGTAAAGGATTACTCGCAAGAAATTAACATGACAAATGATAGCAAGCACCTACAAACTGCTTACTCACAGTTCGACTGGCCTAAGATGGTGAACTAAAGATACAGTTACAACTACCAAAGGGTACTTATACATCTAAGGAAGCCATAATTTCCAGAATAATGTATTTCATCTCATAAAGCCTCCTAGTTTGTTTCTTTATTTTAGAGATGGAAATAAATTTAATATTGGAAACTCTTATCTATAGATTCTAACAAATGATTTAACTCAACCTGTCTAAGAGCCTAATTCAAGAAAACAAAAACATGTGGTAATACACCCTTGTCCATCCTCACACGTTGTCGCGATGTTGGTTTTGTCCCTCGTCTAATGATGGTATTGCGCCAATTAATTGATATATGTTTTTATAGTTGAATCGTTGATGGAATGCATTATAGATGGTCACTGCGTTAGTTTTTTTTTGAGATGTGTCATTTGTAGATGGGCTATTGTTAGAATGTTTCTCAGGTGGCTTTTGTGCCCATTAAATTGATGTATGTTTGTAGTAAAATTTTCTTCCACCATGAATATTGATGATTGAGGTATGATTGATTTAGTAACTAGATTGCTATTGGGCCATTAAATATTGTTGATGTATGATTGATTTAGTAGTTATATTACTCTTGCGTCATTCAACGATATTGACGTATTATTGATAATCTATTCTGGAGTTTGAGTCGTGATTGATTATAGGAATTAGACACCTCGTTGTTCCTCAAAACAATCGCCAGCCCTGAGATCTTAAGTGGTCAAAATAAATTGGATGAATCCTAGGCTTGAGTGTTGGTTATGTGTGTTGGAGGTCCTAACCATGCATGATACGTTGGGCAGGTATTTATTTAATATTCATCAATATGGTTGATCATTATCTATAATTGGTTCAGTTGATTGTGATGTGTGGAATTGCGTCGTTATTTATGTTTATGTGTTAATCAGGTGTCTCTATCATTTATCTTAATGCATTGGCTTGTGTCGTTATTGATTTCGATGATGTGTCATTTTTAATTCTTTTAATTATGATGTTGTGTTGATTATGCATTGCTATGCATTATGTGTTGACGTTAATTTCATAATACTTAAAAAAAAATTCCTATTTTACTTCACGATTCCCAGTCGTAACGTAGGGGCTGTTACAAACTGTAAGCATCCTCATGTGATGATGCTTATTTTGATTATGTGGTTATGTTCATATATCTTGATTTTAAGCATGGCCAATTTATTATTATGACCTTCTCAAGTTTTTGTAATTTGTGAAGGGTTATTTTGTTTGGTTAAAGAATACACATTTGGTAATTATAAAGAAAATAAATAAATTATTTTAAATGGATGTATCGTTTTTTTTTAATGTGATTTTTTTTTTAATTTATTTTAATATATATTTGAAAATGTTTTAACGATTTGAGTGTTATGACTTACAATTAAATCAAAATATAGTATAAATTTCACTTGGGATCCAACTTAATATAGGCCCTTTGTTTTAGGGAAAACCCCAACCATTCCAAGAGATGATCTGAAGTGTCCTAAATTTCTATTTATTGTTATATTTTTTTTCACTATCCCTAATAATATATTTTTGGTTCCTAATTATTTCTTATTTTCCTTCATTTATGGATTCCTTTACCTTTTGAACCTCCTTCCTTAATTTGGCTTGATATTCTAGAATGAGGTATTCATTTATAGATATTCCTAACCCTTTTAAGATCATATTTTTACTGAGTATGTCATATTTATGGGAATTATAGTTTAACATAACTTGAATCAACCTATCTTAATGATCAATTATTTTTCCCAACTTTTTTGCTTCTTTAAGGCTAGTTGTTTCAATTTGCAATTTAATTTTTTATTTCTCATTGACTCTTGCTAGTATGTCCTCATCTTTCTATTCTTTTATACCGACAATTATGCGTTTCAAGGATCATTTTTTAGACTCATGGTCTAATTCTATGAGCTTATTCATTTCCTCTTTGATATCTTTGATATCTAATTTGCGTTCCACAATAATCAGGGCCAAATTTTTAATTTGGTTTTCTTCTAGCTCTTTAATCCTATCCCTAAGATGACAATTTTCTTCAACCTCTTCTTCCTTCCTTGATGGTTTATGTTCTTTGTTTCATTTTTATATTTTCTGTAATCTAGCCTACATTTTCTGTAGTTGAGTCTCAAACCCTAATAGTTTATTTTCTATCTATCTCTAAATATTATCTTCTCAAGTTCTAAATTTATTATCAAGCATTTTTTCTAAATCACTTTGAAGTTTGGCTTCTCTCTCTTCTTTAATTTTTTTCTAATGATTCTATATATTCATGTTGAATATCTAGGATTACTTTGGTAGGCCTTCATTTGTTAGATTTAAGTATCAACTATGAATTACTCATATTGAAAATAAAAAGTAAATAAATAATAAACTTTTGCACCTGATTTATGGTAGGGTTTGAATAGTCACAAATGAGATTTAGTCACCATAGATCATATTTTTTGTAGATTTGAAAACCAAGTTCATCATAGACAATGCAGGAAAGAATGTATTCACTACGATCCAAAACTTCACCGCAAAATGTTTGTATTCCTTGCAGATAAAATAAGGTTCACCATAGATTGTATTAATCATAGACAACGGGTTCACCCTAGACACTATAGACTGGAACATATTCATTGCAATCCATAAATTCACTACAAAATGTATGTATTCCCTTCATATAAAAGAGGGCTCACCACATAATGTATTCACCGCAAGCACGAAAGTCTAGAAATTCACTTCAAATTGTATGTATTCATCGTAAAGATAAAATATTATTCACCAAAAAATGTGATTGTATTCACCGCTAAGATAAAAGAAGATTTGTGGTAGAATGTATCTATTCACTGTAAAATGTATTCATTGTATTAGAGGATAAAAGAAAATTAAGATATTATAAGGAGGTGGTTAACTCTAATCTTGAAGATCAAAAGTATCTCTTTGTTTTGAATAGCGTTGAAAAAAGAATCAATATTTCTAAAATAGAACTAATTCCCATGCACTACATAATGAGACTAGGTTTTGGACAATCCCCAAAACACCATAGCATGAAGGAATATGTCACCTTTGTGACACCAATAAGGTTGAATATGAAAAGAACTTTTTCCTAGAGTGCCCCGCATATACCCAAATTAGAACTCAATTTCAAAATATGTCATAAAACCAACCTTCCTAACCTTCTAAGTCATCAAAACTATAGTGATATTGGAGTGCTTCTCCTAATAATTTTTGAGCATTAAAATAACATTATAAATAAATCCAAGTAATCTCTCATCTTTCTTAAGATCAGATAAACCAATTTTAGTCTCAGTGGATGTTAACCATTATCATCATCATTTTCTTAAATAAAACATATATGATATATATTTTAAATATTTATTAAATTAATATCATTAAAAATTTAGAAAAAAATGTTTGAAAGTTACGATACATTTTAAAAATTTGAGAGATTAAAATATTTTTTTTTTCAGTTTTCGATATATAAAAAAATACATGATAAAAAGTTGAAAAGTTGATAATTAAATTTAAAAAATCAATAGACATATTTCCTTTATATACCAAAAAGACCTCAATACTTTAAAGATTAAGAAATAATGACTTGTTCTAGTAAATATTCTTTATACTTTAGGGACAAAGTGAATTTGAAAATGTTATAATATTTATTGCTAAATAGTTAATTAACTCATCGATTTGGCCTTTGGAGTCCATTTGCTTCTTAAATAAAATTTAGAATATAAATTTAAGACATGTATTCATGTTAATATAAAATTTAAAATATAAATGTAAGACATGTATTCATGTTAATATAGAATTTAAAATATAAATTTAAGACATGTATTCATATTAATATAAAATTTAAAATATAAATTTAAGACATGTATTCATATTAATATAATAAGATTTTAGAATAATTTTGAAATGTTGAGTTTTGATTACATTATATTTTTGAAGATTTGAGATATTAAATTAATTTATTGTGACATTAAGAAAGTTGAGGATGAAAAATGTTTGATGTAAAATATTAATCTCAAAAGATTTGTGTCAGATTACCGACTTTTATAATTTTTTAAATCAACAAAACTATGATCTTGAAACACTTCTTTTAATGTTTTTCGAGCACACAACTAAAACTCTAAATATAACAAAGTAATTTCTTTCCTTCTTAAAATTTAATAGACGAATTTAATTCACCACCACCACCACCTTGATCATTCATATATATATATATATAATAGAAATGAAAATAACTCATTTCAGTAAAAACACCTTAATATTTTAGATGTTTGGGAAATAAGTGAGTTTGATTATAGAATAGTTACAATTCCTATATAGTTATCTAATCAATTTGATTTCCTTTGTTTTTCGAGTGTATTTAATTGAATTAATTTTGTGGTATCACTCACATGCAATTGAGTTAGGAGCTTGATAACCCTTTGTCTATGTTAATTGGTACAATGGTGCAATAGTGTGTCGATATAGTGGGGTCATAATGTACGTTTCAGTACATAGTGGAAGAGAGTTAGTATCAAAAGCTTGGTAATTCAACAAATGCTTCAACTCTATGATGCTCGGGTGGATTTTGTCTTTGTACATATCGAGATAACGTAGTGTGATTTATATATATTGTTTCCGTTGTTTATTAATTGTTAACTATGATGTTAGTTACTGATTGCTACTCATGTTTAGTGAAACATATATAAGGTGATTAGATTGCTTGATTATGGTAATGTGCTAAGGATTCATCCATTACACTAGAATATGATTAGAGATATTTTTTATATGGTTAGATGAGGATGAAAAATAGCTACAAAAGATATGTGGAAAAATGTACATCTTTTTTTTTATGTAAAATTTTATTGAGGAAAATGTTCAACCACTTTTTTGAATTCTTTTGCATTTTATGAATGTTTTTCGGGGTAAATGTTGCTTACACATAACATGTATGCCTAAACTTGAGGGATCCATTTAGATTCCACCTCATGGCTTCTTTGGATTTTACAATTTTAGCTAGGCAAGTCAAACCACTTTAGTTAACCATTGAGGCTAAAAGTGTGTGTGGGTAGGTGGGTGTGTGCATGTACATCCACTTGTGTGTGTATATACATACATACATACATACATATATCCCAAGGAGTTACCTCAACCCTTTATTACCAATTCAAATAGGCCTAGGTTAGTCACACTTGTAAATGCCAATGGGTTTACTAAGGATTTACAGGCCCATAGAGCCATTTCTAATGACCAAAACAAATTAACGGTGTATATGTCCTACTTAGAGGCCAAAGGTCTCATAGAAGGGCCTTATGTGATGTTTCAATGCAACATTCACCATGCTTGAGCCTAATAATATTTCTTAAATTCCCATGGTTCTTCTTATACTTAGATAGCCATTGTCAAGATGGAAAGACCAATCAATGTTACTAAAAGCATCATAATTTCTTATGCTAAACCACTCATAGTTGAAAGATGCCAAAGAGATGCAATGCTTTATCCAATTTAGGTGTCTTTTATGGTGATTGAGATTGAGAATCGTTATTTTGGGCACAAGGTCAGTATTGTTGTCCTATGTCCTTGGTTTGACCTCTAGATCCATTCTTGGTGGACAACTAACCTAATCATGGAACTAATAAAACCCTTGCGGGAAATAGATAACCAACACAATTCTTATGTGCTAGTTTAGATAGAGGTTGTTATTTCCCTCTTTGACTATGTCCAAGGCCTTGTGACCCATCCTCAGTGCACAAAATATTCTAATGAAATCCATACCCAAATTTGATGTCAAAGACCCCTTAAAGAGTGTTTTTGTTGTGCTTTATAGGTGTTTTTCATGAAAATTGAGCCTGGGAAGCGGTGTTTAGGGCACAAGGACCAAGTGTTTTGCTCATATGACCATAACAATTGATCTGTGTAAGGTTAATTTAGGGATTGCTATTCTTTTTCACCACTAACCATGTTTAGGTGTCAAATACCATTTCTAATGCATAAAACCTACTCATGGCACCCATTTCCCACTCTTATGCTAAAGAAAACTAACCATGGCCCTAAAACTGATTCATGTTGTAGGTCTAAGACACATTCTCATTTAGGCCATTTTTTGTGGTTACAACACTCATATCCCTATGTTAGGCCAAATATATTGTACAAGGGTCTTGTGTGGTTGTTCAAGGATGCATTCAAACACTATAGTCATCGAAACATTATGGGTAGTAGACATTGTCCATGGTGATTGAGCATTGCAAGCACCATTTATTGCATAAGGCCCATTATTCTCCTCATGTAACATTCATTATACCTATAGATATAGTCTTGGTGCACAACTAAACTAGTGATGGTTCCTGTTAGTACTAGAAGTCACCCTCAAATTGCATAGAAGGTAAGCCTAGTACCCATAAGTTTTATAGTGAATGTACATGAGTGTTAGGTGGTCAAATGGAGAAGAATCAATGAAAAATAACGTTCTAACTTAGAAATCTGGACTAGCATGCACTGACCATTGAGGTTTTGGATCAACTTCAGTCAGTAAATTGCAGTAAGGGTGAGTAGGAGGAATATTTAGTGAGAAAGGTGTAGAGGTCCGCTATGAACATCGGATTTCCCAACAACCTAAGGAGGAAAAACTTAAACACAAGGTCCTCTTGGATTCAAATTACAAGGAAGCTAAAAGAAATCATAACAACACTATAATCAAACATTTATCATAATACAGTTACAACAATCCATGTGAATCAATCAAACATGAACTCTCACAGTATCAGAGGCAAATAAGATGGAGTAAGAAAGTTGACTTAGATTAACCAAGATGTCTCACAAAAAAATACATAATTAAAGAACCAGTTGTTCTCAATCAAAATATTACAATAGAAGGGAGCCTAGCTCAACCATTCGACCTTAACAAAATATCCAAACTGCCTATATATACTAAAAACTGTTGCAACTACTAGGAGCGTGATTGGGCCCCTGCATTCAAAGTTTCTGGTTGGTGCCCGGTCTATCAGATTGTGCAGGCCTTCTCATGTTAGATGTGATACAGGCACAATTATGCGTTTTACAGGAAAATCCATCAAGGAGGGAGCTTCGGGTGGACATTTTTCCTTCATGGTTTCTCTCTGCAACGCTTTCCATTTATGGGGTGAGACGAGGTCTCAACTATCACCCCTATATTCAATAACTTCCTTCATTGGGATCAGAATGAGGCCTGACACCCATGAATGTTTCCAAGTGGTGCCCACGATTTCTTCGAGTCAATCTTGACGCCTCGAGGCTCTGCAAATATTCCCCTGTGACCAATACGGGCGTTGTAGGTGCTAAGCTGCTTTGTGGACCTGTCCTTCATTGATATGACCTCCGTCTATGACAAAGCACTTACCTAAAAGGTGCCTCACGATTTCGCGTCTCGGGTACTTCGATGTGAGCCACTCCTAATTTCCAAACTCACGAACTGGATCCTAGCGAGCGCCAGCTCATCTCCTTAACCTTCAACAATGTGACCCTGACTATGGCCAAACGTTTATCCAAAAGGTGTGTATCAGGATTTCCCGTCTCAGGAAGTTGAAAGAATACTCACCCCCCTTCTCTCGATTTTCGATTTTTTGATTGCCTTACATCAATGGTCCACGATTCCCCGTGATCCAACGATCCAGATCTCCTCTTTGCGTATTGGGATTTTGCATCTCAAAAATTTGAAAGAATACTCACCTCCCTTCTCCTAATTTCCCATTCCGCGCTTGCCTCAAATCGACGGTCCATGATTCTGTGTGATCCAACAGTCCAGATCTCCTCTGCTGAAAACTGAACTTGCTCACTTGCTTGATTTGAGTCTATATTAGACCACTCTAAGTGTTTCACTTTGCACTCATGGTTGCGGCCTGCGGACCTTGACAAATTTATGCGATAACTTTTGACCAAGGGGTCGAAAACACACCCCTTGACTGAATTTTGAGGGTGTTTGAGATGTTTAGACCTGAAACATTTTCGTTCTTCCTATGGAAATCATGGGCAGAATGCCACATGATTTACACCATATAATGCTCTTGAGGGTAAACCTTAGTTACTGCTTGAGTCCTATGAAGTAGGCTGCAAATTCATGTGTTAACATATAGGCTCCATGGGGGATAGAGACCTTCCTGTGAGGCTCTAAGAACTCCTTTTGTATCTTCAACGCCTTAGTGTTGGGTTGTGGAGTCACTTATAAAAACAAAAACAAAAGAAAAATGATATTTACAATGACGTGGGAAGCCACTCATGTATTAAGTAAAAAGCTTCTTCATAAAATGCCCATTTACAAGGCTACCAAAAACTTCATCATCCTCCAAATCCTACAACTTGTAAGTGTTATTTGAAAAAACCTCAGAAATTTTGAAGGGGTTGATCCATAAGGCCTCAAATTTACCATGCTTACCTTTATCTTGTTTAGGTGCATCCCACTTGAGTACTAGATCTCCCAAACTGGAAATCCTTTTTGTTTACCTTCTTGTCAAAGGCCTGCTTGATCTTCTGTTGATGGTCATGTGCTTTGTCCAGTATTTTCTATCTAGTCTGCTGCACTTCTACCAGCTATTGTATTCTCCTAATCATATCATTTGGTTCTCCCTAGTAGTCTTGGAAGAATTTCTCCACAAGTAAGGCAAGATGAGAAGGAAAAATTGCTTCAACTCCATATACAAGCTGGAAAGGAGAGATGCCAAGAGATCTCTTTGTTGTCACCCTGTCAGCCCACAAATAAAATTTAAGCTTCAAATCCCATGCCTTCTTGTTGTGCTCTAACAGTCTTTTGATGATCTTAATAAGGCTCTTGTCAGAGGACTCTGGTAGTCCATTCCCTTGGGGGTAGTAAGGACTAGAATGAATCAATGTGATTCCAAATTGTTCACAAAACTTAATTAGTGGTTCAGCCTTGAAAGTTGCAGCATTATCCGTGACAATTCTTTTTGGACAACCAAATCTTGCCATAATATTCTCAAGAAAACTGATGATTACTTTGTGGGAAGCATTTCTTGTGCAGATGGCCTCTATCCACTTGGTAAAGTAGTCTTTGGCAATCAAGATCCACCTATGTTGACCACTTGAAGTAGGATGAATTTCCCCAATAAAATATAGGCCCCACTGTTGAAAGGGCCTTGAAGCTACCATGGGTTTTAGTGGCAGAGACTTGAGTTGCTTCTTTCTAGAGAATTTATGACACTTAACACAAGCCCTGATATTTTCACAGACAACAGTAAAGATACTAGGCCAAAAATACCCAACCCTAAGAAATTTATAGGCTGTGATTCTCCAGAAGTGATGCCTCCCACATAAACTATCATGAAAATCATATATAATCTTTTGGGCTTCCTGTGGGTCTAGGCATCTCAACAACACTCCTAAAGGGTCTTTCCAATATAATACTTGATGAATAAGACAATATTTGATTGATTTGAGCTTCAAATCTCTTACCTTTGTGTTTTCCATGCCCTCAAGAAGTTGCAACTTCTATAGGAAAAATATAATGTCTTTATACCAAATACATCATGCCATTGGAGTGTGAACTGGAGGATCTTCATCAGACAATTCAACTTGCTGATTCTCTGAACAAATGTTGATGAAATTGACCCCCAAGGCTTCACAATTAGATTCATCCAATAACCTAGCTAAACCTTGACCTTTAACCAATTTGGTATGATTTATTTCAAGATCAAATTCAAGGATCTTGGCAATCCACTTTCTCCTTATTTTGTCTATGTCAGGCTGAATGAGGATCTCCTTCACAGAAGCTGAAGGGACATATGCAATGAATTTTGAATGTAGCACATAAACTATGAAAGCTTTGAGAGCTTTAACCAATGCATAGGCCTACTTTTTCATGATGTCATATTTTATTTCAACATCTCTCAGTGCCCTATTGAAAAAGGAAATGGGCTGCTCTAACCCTTCAACATTCTTCTGCAATAAAACAATTGCTATTATGTCAGATGAAGCAAAAGAGAAAATCAGAAACTCCTTGAAGTAGTCAGGACTGATAAGCACAGGTGCTTTAGTCAAGGCCTTATTTATCTGTTTGAAATAATTACGAGCTTCATAAGTCCACTTGATCTCATTTCCCTTCCTCGGCATGGCTGTGATAAATTTGACCAACTCAACAAAATTTGAAACAAACCTTCTCAGAAAATTATTTTTCCCCAAGAAAGACTAAACTTCTTTCTTGGATCTAGGGAGTGACAAAGTTTGGAGAGCTTCTACCCTGCTTGAATCAATCCTTACTCCCTCAACTAACACAATGTGCCCCAATAATTTCCCTTTTTTCATGGCAAATAATGATTTTTTTGGATTTAGAGAGAGGCCAAATATTCTACATTTCAAGAAGACTCTTTTCAAATGATCATAATGTTCTTTATCAGATTGTGAGAACATTGTTATGTCATCCAAATAAATGAATACAAACTTGTCCTTCTCTCCAATAAAATCTATGACTGTGGCTCGTTGAAAGGTTGCTCGTGCATTCATCAATACAAAGGGCATCTTAGTGTACATGAATGTACCCCAAGGAGTGGTGAAGGTCATATTCTCTCTATCTTCAGGTAAGACAGAGACTTGATTGTAGCCAGAAAAGCCATCAATCATAGACATTTTGGATGCTTGTGTCACCCTCTGTAATATATGTTCCATCTTGGGTAAGGGGTAATAGTCTTTCTTAGAGGTTCTGTTCAGATTTCAAAAATCCACACAAAGTCTGATTTCTCCATTTTTCTTTCTCACTAGGACCAAGTTGGCCACCCATTCAAAATACCTTGAAGGAATGATAATCTGGTCATCCAAAATATTTTTTACTTCTTTCTCCATAATGGGCAACAGCATAGGATTTATTTGTCTCAACTTCTGCCTAAATGGCTTGGAATATTCCTTCAATGGGATCTTGTGCTCAATGATATTTGTGTCATATGTCTTGAGATCTTCATATGTCCAGGAAAACACATCAACTAACTCTTTCAACAGCTCAGCATATTTGTCCCTTTGCTCTCTCGAAAAGCTGCTTGACAACTTGACAACTTTGGGATCTTTCTCTGTACCAATATTGTATTCAGTTATATCAACATCATCAGTTGAACCTTTAACCTTTACTGCCACATCATTCCCATTGAAAAACCTTTCTAAAGGAACTAGTCCCTTCAGAATGTGGTTGTTAGGCAGTTGAACAATATCGTGATTAAAAATTTTATTTAAAAGTACATCACCCTGATGACTACTTTCAGAATCATGATTCTGATCAATATGTAATGAAGAGAACTCATCAACAGACTGAAGAAAATGTTTTATCTCATTATCATTCTCAAACACCTTCCAATGCTTGATATTGTCAGGTACAGAGGGTCTATATTTCACCCGTACATCATACATGATTTTAGGTGGAAATGGGACTCTGAAATGGCTTGCTGAAACAACCAAAGAATCAACCATGGTATTCTCCTCTCTTGGAATAAATGAAATTTTGAAAGCTAGGAAGAAATTGTTAACTAGGTCCCATCATTTCTGTAAGTCTTAAGCCTAGGGTGCTTAGCTTGATAAATATTTTTGATCTGATGAACAATTAGTTCTGCATCCCCAAATATTGATAGCTCTTCAATTCCCATGTCTTTTGTAGCCCTTAAACCCAAAACAAGAGCTTCATACTCTGCCACATTATTTGTAGTTTCAAATTCTAGCTTGTAGGACAAAGGTATAGTCTCTTTACAAGGTGAAAAAAAGACCACTCCGACACCGACACCTTCCTTAGAAGAGGCTCCATCAAAGAACATCTTCCAAACAGGGGTAGTTGGAGGAGGGGTTTCACAAGAAGTGATGGGTTGTTTTATGATTTTAAGAGGGTTTTTAGGAGCATCAATGAGTTGCAATAGGATAGAACCCAAATCAGTGTCAATAGCAAAAATAGAATGGTTGGTGGGGTATGATTCATCACTAATGATGTAGGCCAACGGATCTTCCATGTAAATTCTTCTATGCTCACCCCCAAATAAAGGAATGCTGAAATATGTGAGGTCCATTTGTAAAGTTCCCCCAAGTCGTTTTATCTAAGATCTTGACAATAGCATGCCAAATTTGGGGGGAACATCAGCCACTACAATGTCCATGACCAAACTTTCATGGGAAACTAAAATAAGGTCACAACCAGATCTTTGATGACCCCAAGACACTTCACTTTCCTAGAGTCGAAGGAGTATAAGTCATGGTATGCCTTTGTGATCTCTAATCCAAGTTCATCCATGACTATTTTGGGCATGAGATTGTGAGATGCCCCTGAGTCTAACAAACAATTATGCAACACTTTATCATGTATGTTCAGTGATGTATAGAAGGGAGGGGACAAATCATCTTTATCTTCTATCAAAGGACCTAAGATGATTGTTGGCTTTTCATCTTGTAGATTTACTGAATCAGTGGCATTTGAGAAGGCTTTAGGCAACAACACTTCGGAAAGACACTCTCTAAATTCTTCAATTTTTATCAGTTCCAAAAATGGTACAGGGATCTTGATTTTTTGGATCTCATTTCCAAAACTGAAGGAAGATGGATATTTCAGAATCTCCTTGACTTATGGGGTAGGATCCTCAATCAAAACTGGGGGGTCTTGAGCATATTTTTTCTTGCTGCCAACTGTCACAGCCTTGGCAGAGTTCTCTTTTTTTTCGGGTTGATCTTAAGCATTAGTATTTTCCCCCTTAATTTTAGATCTCGGATTATATTTACTAGGATTCTCTTTTTCCTTCTCTCCCTTACTTAATTCATTTATTTGATTATCCATCAAGGAATACCCATATGAAGACTTGGTCAAGTAAGGGGATGGAGAGGTGTCACCCAAGCAATGGATCTCAGGATCATGTTCTTCATCCTCTTCGTCGTCTTCATCTACAAGGTTGTTTTGTAAAGGATTTTGGATCCTTTGATCATCCCTTCCTCTATTTATGGGCTATCTTGGAAGTATCTAAGGAGCATTATTAGGTTTCCTAAAGGTACCTATGTTGTCAGTGTTTTGAGTATTTCTATAGTTATGTCTTGCTTCAAGTTTTACCTTCTGCATATCAACAGAAAGAGATTTTACTAATTTGGTAAGCTCATCATCTTCAGGGTGGGTAGCAGAGGAAGAGTGTTTGTACTCTTATCGTCGTTGTGTGAGCAAAAAGTGAGCACTTACATGCCTAGTTGGGCTCTGCTAGTCATGACAGCTGTATGGTAAAAAGTTAGAAAGAAAACAACAAAGC
>JASDQU010106695.1:27707-43464 GCA_032191745.1 Picea mariana | reverse complement strand
TATATATATATTTTTTTTTTTTGAATTTGGCGACTGTTACGTCATGTAATGCTTTAGATACCACCCATTGATAGGGGTGTTGAGGAATTCTCCATCTATATTTTCCAGTAGGAAATAATTTTTTCCTTCCAGAGCCGAGACCCTGAATGGTTCATACCAGAGGTGGTTAAATTTACCATGTTTTGCTGCTTCTTCCTTTCTTGCATCCCACCTTAACACTAAATCACCTGGGAGGAATTCTCTGTCCTTTGCTTTGCGGTCGAATAATGCTTTCATGTCATCTTGGTACTTCTGCGTCTTTTCATCTACTTCGACTCTATGCTGTTGAACCTCAATCAACTGGTTAATTCTCCTGGTGACATGATTGGGTTCTTCATTTTGATCCTGCCATAACTTCATTAATGGTAGCGCTAGGTTTATAGGTAGAACAACATCTGTCCCATAGACCATTTGAAAAGGCGAAATGCCGATAGACCTTTTAGTGCTTATGTGATTTGCCCAAAATGCGTATTTTAAGTGCACATGCCAAGACCTTTTGTTTTCATCCAATACCTTCTTTATTATATTTACCAGGCTCTTGTTTGATGACTCGGCCAATTCATTTCCCTAGGGGTAATATGTTGTGGAATGGCCAAGAACGATGTTATACTTTTGACAGAAGCTGATCATAGCCATAGATTTAAAGGCTTGGGCATTGTCAGTAACTATCTTTCGGGGGCAACCGAATCTTGACAAAATATTGTCTTCTAAGAAATCGATTACCACCGAGTCTGTTTCCCTTTTGGTTGGAATGACTTCCACCCACTTAGTAAAATAATCTATAGCTGTTAAGATCCACTTGTGTTGAGCACTGGAATGGGGATTAATCTCGCCTATGAAGTCTAGATCCCATTGCTGAAATGGGGCTTCAACTTTGACAGGAACTAGAGGCAGTGCCGGGAGCTTCTGTTTACCTACGAATAGTTGACAAGGGTTGCAGGAACGTACTTTGGCATTGACTTCCGAAAAGAGTTTTGGCTAGTAGTACCCAGCCCTCAAGATCTTGTAAGCTATAGCTCTCCATGCGTGATGCCCCCCACAGACTCCCTCGTGAAATTCGTCTATAACCCGTTGAGTTTCCGATTCAACTAAACAGACTAATAGGAAACCGAGTGGGTCTTTCCCATATAGCTAACTTTCGGTGATACAATATTTGACTGCATGGAGTTTTAAAGTTTTGGCTTTAGATGGTGATAGCTCAATTGGGCATTTTAGAGTTAACAGGTATGACACTATGTCTCTGTACCAGCCTGATGATAAGAACTTCTCTTCGATCTTGTTTGGACTTGTTTCCTCATTCAACTCGTTTAGGTACGTGTCTTCGTCGCCTTCCTACAGGCAATTGATATCTAGGGATCTGAAATTCGACTCAGCTAAGAGTTTGGCCAGGCCTTGCCCTTTTATCAATTTGGTCGGTTTGACTTCCAAATCAAATTCTTGGATTTTGGCAAGCCATCGCCCTCTTCTTCCATCGCTGTCTGACTGCACCAATATATCTTTCACAGAACTGGTAGGCACGTACGCATTTATCTTTGAGTGTAGCACATATGTTCTGAATGCCTTTAATGCTTTTACCATGTCATATGCCTGTTTTTCTATTATATCATACTTCAGTTCTGCGTCTCTAAGGCTCTTGTTGAAAAAGGTGATTGGTTGTTCGAATCCTTCTTCATTCTTTTGTAGGAGCACCACAACGATAGTGTGTTTGGAGGCAAATGAGAAGATAACAAAATCCTTTAGATAGTCGGGGCTTGCTAACATAGGTGCCTCGCTTATGACTTTCTTAATATGCGTGAACGATGCTCTGGCCTCAGTTGTCCAATTTACTCCCCTGTCCTTCTTCAACATCCCTATGATGAATTTTACAATCTCAGTGAAATTCGGGATAAACCTTCATAAAAAATTCTTCTTAAGAAAGATTGAATCTCTTTTACATTTCTGGGAATATTTATAGTATCTATTGCTTCAATCCTCTTAGGATCAATCTTGATTCCATCCCTAGATACGATATGACCTAAAAGCTTTCCTTCCAGCATGGCGAAATGTGATTTCTTTGGGTTTAAAGATAGACCAAACCTGCAGCATTTTTCGAAAGTCTGTTTAAGATGCATCAAGTGTTCTTCATCGGTTTTAGAGAAAATCGTCAAATCGTCGAGGTAAATGACTACGAACTTATCCCTTTCTCCTACGAAAGCGATGTCCATAGTGCGTTGGAAAGTGGCCCCTACATTCATCAAACCAAAAGGCATTTTGTCATACATGAACATACCCCATGGTGTGGTGAAAGTAGTTTTTTCCCTGTCTTGTTCGTTCATGGCAATTTGATTATAACCAGAGAACCCATCTATCATAAACATTCGGTTTTCTCCAACTACTTTTTCTAAAACATGGTCCATTTTGGGTAGCGTATAATTTTCCTTGAGAGACGACTTATTTAAGTTTCGGAGATCCACACACAGTCTGATTTCCCCACTCTTTTTCCTAACCGGGACCAGGTTTGCTACCCAGTCTGAGTATCTCAGAGGTACGATTATTTTCGCGTCTAAAAGTTTCTTAACTTCTTTTTCGATCACAGGTAACAAAATGGGGTTGATCTGCCTAAGATTTTGCATAAACGGTTTGACCCAAGGCTTCAAAGGTATCTTGTGATCAATTATGGAAGTGTCATATGTTCTTAACTCATCATAAGACCAGGCGAAAACATCCTTATACTGTCTGAGTAGGTCTTTATACTTAACTTTCACTTCGCGAAGGAGGAACTTGGATATTTTTACCACCCTGGATTCTTTTTTAGTTCCTATATTGCAGTCCTCCACTTCTTCTGGTTGGGGTTGTAAAGTGGATTTTACAGGCACGTCGTTCTGATCAAAAAGTCTTTCTAAAGGAATCAATCCTTTTGGAATCTGGTTGTTTTTAAGGAACAACATACGATGATCTGCAATTTTTTCTCGGAAGGCTTTAGGATCTTCCCCTTCTTGCATGATCCATATCGAGTCATTTTGGATTTCTTGGTCTGCATGAGTTTCAGAGAATTCACCCACTGCTGCAAGAAACTTCTTAATTTGTTCATCATCCTCAAAGACCTGCCAGTGTCAGATATTGTCTGGTATAGATGGTCTGTATCTGATTTCAATATGATACTTCAATTTCAAAGTCATGGGGGGAGAGAAGGTTGAAGCTGCTTTTGTCAATGCATCAGCATGTAAATTCTCTACGCGAGGGATAAAGTGGACATTTACGGACGAGAAAAAGTTTTCCATGAGATCCCAGGCATAATTTCTGTATGTTCTTAGTCTGGGATGCTTGGCTAGGTATTGTTGGTTTATTTGTTTGACTATTAACTCTGCATCTCGGTATACCTCTAAGTTATTTATCTTTAGCTTCTTGGTAGCCTCTAATCCTAAGACCAATGCTTCATATTCACATACGTTGTTAGTGTAATCTATATCCCACTACAGTCGGTAGGAAAAAGGAACAACGAACTTACCTTCGGGAGCCACTAAAAGCACTCTTGCACCCGCCCCTTCAGAAGATGAAACACCGTCAAAATACATTTTCCAGGCACCGGTGTTACACATATCCTCTGTCATGTAACTTGACTCTTCTCGCTCTATATCATTTTCCTCTGGACAACCATCTAAACCATCATCAAAATACAAGATACAATTTCCTAGATCTTGGTCCTCGATGTAAATAGGAAAATTGTTTGGGTTTTGAGGGTCACTCATTGTATACGCTAATCTCGTTTCTCTGTACAACCGGGTAAACTGACCACTAAACAAAGGAATTGTGGTGAACATCATATCCAATTGAAGAGAGCCCCCAAACTTGGCTCCCCATGACCTAGACAACAGTAAGCCATACTTAGGGGGAATATCTGCAATAACCACATCCATCAGGATACTCTTAACCGAGACCTGTGCCAGGGTAACTACCAGATCCTTTATCATCCCCATACACTTAACCCTTCTTGAGTCAAAAGAGTAAATATCTCCATAAGGTCGAGTGATCTGGAGACCCAATTTGTCCATAATATTCTTATGCATAACGTTATGGGAGGCTCCAGAGTCTAACATGCAATTATGTAGAAATCAATCATACACATTTAGAGTGATATAAAAGGGAGCAAGGGTGTCTTTGGCCCCTTCAAAATGGGGACCAAAAGTGATGTTAGGTTTTTCATCTTCCAGGTTTAAAACATCAGTCTAGCTTTCTATCTCGGATATACCTATCACTTTGGTAATCTGTTTCCGATAAGCGGGGTTTTTTGCTAATTCTACCAAAGGGATTGGTATCTTAATTTTATTTATCTCATTTTCAAAACTGAAAGCTCCACTCACCTTGTCTGTTTCTTTGGTTGAGACTTCCGAATCCTTCCTTTCCGACTTATTCATCTGGACCACTTTATTACTCATGGTCCTAGTTGAAGACGTAACTTTATTTACTGTTTCGGTTCCTTGTGCTTGGGTTTCAACTTTTTCTACTTCGGACTCTTGCGTGCTTACTACTTTAGTTTTGTTGTTGGGTAATAAGGTCTCTTTCGGAGTAGGCTCATAAGTTTGGCCTCTTTGTAGGATTTTCTTGGGTTGAGCAGTTGAGATGGGCTTACTCTTAGATCTTAAGTTGTACTTGGGCTGGATCTCAGCCATTATCATCTCAGTTTCTTGTTGAGATTCGCAAAGGTCAGTGTGATCACCTTCGTCACCCTGATCCGACGGTTGTTGCATGTTTAGAGATTTTTCATAGTCTTCTCGAGTCAGATATGGTTGAGTGTAGTCATGACCGAAGTTCGTGACATCATTATCCGAATCTCCGAAGTCTTGAAAATCATTCGCTCCTATAAAATTTTCATTCTTTATGGGAGCTTGTATTTTTTGATCTTCATTTTTTATTTGTCTTTGCTAGTTCGGGGGGTTGGGGTTCCTCTTGAAATCCTTTTTGGGGAAAGAATCATCTTTGGCCTGTTCGAGCTCTATTCTGGATATTTTATTAGACAACTCTTTAA
The DNA here is from genome assembly GCA_032191745.1 of Picea mariana. Taxonomy (NCBI): domain Eukaryota; kingdom Viridiplantae; phylum Streptophyta; class Pinopsida; order Pinales; family Pinaceae; genus Picea; species Picea mariana. Next base: position 38,420 of record JASDQU010106695.1, on the reverse strand, counting down.
TTACTCTGGCCATATCTTCTACCCTGTCATCTGTGGATCTATTAGGTCCTGACGGACCTGCTTGTTCCCTAAAGAGTTTGGTCTCTCGGTTTCCTGTTTCTAATTTATTAGACTCTATTTCTACTGCATCGTCCTGCATTCGGTTTAGGGTGGCTCCCCTTATTTCTCGCAAAAGGAGTGCGAAATCTAGTTTGAAAGCTCCAGCGAAAGTTACTTTGGCCGCGGGTTGGGACGGTTTAACCTTAGCTGGGATTTTATTGTACAGTTTGTTGAATCTTTGAATAAATTCCATGACTATTTTTGAATTCCTTTTTCTTAAAGAACCAAATTCAGTTAAATAATATAGATGGTCTTTTCTCTCGCCCCACTGTCTGAGGAAAGCATCTTCCAAAGCATCATAAGACAATATAGATGCTATGGGTAGGCTCCAAAACCAAGTTCGGACCTGGCCTTCGAAGGTTTGGACAAAAAGTCTTGAATATACATCCCCATGTTCGATACCCAGGATATCAACGAATTGATCGAAGAAATTAATATGTTCGGCCACAGTCAGATCCCCTTCCCCGGTGAATTTTGGTAATTTTTTTATGTAATTTTCGGGAAGGTCGTGTAGAGGGACGAGAAATAATAAGGGAGCATATATGGCTGCAACTTTTGCAAAAAGTCTGGGAGGGGGGGAAGTCCCTTGGCCTCCATCTCCTCCTAGAGGGGATCCTCCCCCTCCTCCTCTGATAAACCCTCCACCTCCTCCTATAAGCCCCCCACCTCCTCCTCCGGTAGCTGCCATCGTTATTTGTGGAAAGTTGTAAAGGGGATTTTGGAAAATTAAAAGTGAATCTTTATTTTCTTCGCGAAGAGGAAAATCTGACGAGGAAAGATAAGGAACACGAGGACTCGGTTCCTCGGATTTGCAAGAGACGAAATCTGGAGAACCGATGGGTGTGGAAACCGAATGTGTAACACACTCTTCAGAATTTGGTGAGGTCGGGAACTTTAACTGAAGGAAAGATGGTATGTCATCTGCCAACGAACTTTCAAGAGGGCCCTTTCCCTTGTGTACTAAGGGGATTGTCAGATGAATCTCACTCCTAACTTTGGAGCAGTTTGGCGTTGAAACTTTAGTATCAAAGAGAGGACTAAGCGAAGTTGAGGGTTCAGAAGAACTCTTAGTATTTAGTTGTGGGGTTTTAAGTTTGTAAACTGCAACGGTTGGCTTAAGAGAGCCTCTCGCCTTTAGAATCTTCTCAGGATCGGTAACGGGCATAATCTGCTTACCATCCGGGTTTTGTCTGGTATTCCTTCGACCAGATGCTAGTTTATTATTCATGGAGTCGCCAAGTGAAATATTAGAAAGCCTTAAAAATGTGTGTACTCTTTGTTCACTATCAAAGGGTAACACTTTCAACGAAAAACAAATGTCATTTTCCCAGGGAAAAAGATTTCATAACTTCGGTCCCTGGCAACGACGCCAGAAAGATGTTATTCCAGAGTCTGTACTTAAGGATCAGAAGTATAGTGTCTAGGCATCCGAAAGTGGGTAAAAGGTGGAGAAGAGAGAAATGTCAACCTTTGGCAAAGGAAACTAAGGAATATTTCTACGTTGGCGTTGTCTAGCTTCCAACTATTCCTGGATAGTTATATCCTGTTCAATGGCTGCCCATGAACGTTCAAGTTCAACCCGGTTAGCAGTTGTTTTGAGAATAGTGTTGAAAAGGTTTAAGGCAATGTGCGTTTGGTTTGATAATCTAGGTTCAACATTAGGCTGTGTTGGTATAGGGACAGTCATGGGGGAACAGTAAAATAAGAAAAACTTCAGAGAGAAATTAAGTGTTGTCTCAATTTGGTCGTATAAAAGAGAATTTATTGTTTCAGGAATAAAATAGGGATGCAAATCAAAGGATCTTTCCCGTAACTGAGTTATATCTTAATAGAATGTATGAGGTGGGGGGAAAAACATTTAGCTGTCTATAATGTAAGGCTCCTATCAAGGGAGAATCTCACGTATAAATAGAAGAGGAAAACTGTAAAGAAAATAAATTGATGTAGCAAAGAATATGTGTAGAAATATGTAAGTGTTGACTGGTCTTACACCTGCTGATAGCTGGTACAAAGGAAAAACAATAAACAATTACAGAAAACCAAAATTCATTCACTATAGTAGTGGTCGTACTAAATTATAACGAAGCATTCAACAATTAGGAGTATGAAATGAAACGAAATATGAGATACAAGAAAACAAACTCATAACACAGTCATGACAGAATTGAGAATCTTCAGATTTTCTTTGTATTAACTCTAAAATGTAAAGAACTTTGTTACAATCGACACAAAAAGGTCCAACCCCTTTTCTTTTCTTTCTATGGTGTATTTATACAATTTTACAAATATGATAGAATCTCAATCGTTACAAAATTTCGGTTATGATGGGGAGGAGAGCAATCACTCCATTCCTTCCTCTCTGTCTTCACTTGGTGCCCAATGTTTGTCCTCGCGCGTGCTCAGTACAGGTGACACATTTTTCAACCAGCTGAGAGATCATCTTCGACGGTTCTGCTTGACAGCTGTCTTAAAAAAAGTAACATTCTCGGGCCAACTACTGCAGCCTGTCTTCCATCTATCCGTCTATGGTGTCGATAGTGCATAATTGCGTGCTCGGCTTAATCATAAATTTGTCTATTTTGACTATGTCCACCATAGTCGCCTGGGCAATATCGACCGAGTCTCTTTCCTCTTTTTCCTTTAGATCAAGCGAGATTTTTTCCATATTCATTTGCACCAACGTCTTGGCATTACTTCCGCTGTCAATGCCTAGCAGGTCGCCGTCTATAGAACTAAAGGCCTCTTCTAAGGATTTGGTTATCTTCTTGGCTTGTTTCTTGCCTTCGGCGATGTTATGATCACATTATTTTAATAGTATGTTTCCTTTGGTTTTCTCTAACATGGTGAACCTGAGAGTACTTCCCGAATCCCTGTTGTTTGAGGCGATCACAACCTCTTGGAAGGCGATCCTTGCTGCTCCAGCTTCCCTTTCTCTAGCAAATAAGTTCTCCGAAACCCGGTTGACTAGAAAACAGTTGTCTCGAATCGCTTCTACCTTGCCGAGTAAACTTCGCTGGGCTGCAGAGACTCTGCCCTGAATCTCCATCGCTTGGGACTGAAACATCCCGATATCTATCACCTTGCTTTCGGCGATTTCCACCCTAGCCTGCAGCTGTTGGATCAAATCTCTTTGTTGGCTCGCTTGCATCTGACCCTCTCGGACCACCAGCTGTGCTTGCTCGAGTTTAGTTTTGAGCAGCTCTATCTGGTTTTTATCGGCCAACATGGCCTGCTCTATTCCTACGCTCGCCTGTTCTTTAGAAGTCTCTGTTGATGTGGCCAGTCTGGCTTCAAGGGTCCTAATGAGGTGATTTTTTCGTTTCAACTGTTTTTTTAGAAGCCCGACTAAAAACTGATTCACCGATGCATATGCTCTTAATGTCCCTGCTATCTCAGTCGTGAATTATTCATTTTTCTTGTCCTTCCCATCAATTATGACTTTGTATTTTTTGGCTTTTGACTCCCCCTCTTGGTAAAATTCTCTCTTTACCACTGCTTTCCTCTTGTTATCGAAGAAGAACTCATTCGGAGGTAGTTCTTCTACCCTTATAGGCCTCAACTCTTAGTTGAATATCCATCCTGCATCAATATTTCCCTGCGTTGACTGCAAGGGGGTAACTGATGTGATAGGTTCTCCGATCTGTCTTGTTGCTTTTCCTGGAGTAGTGACCGGACTCTGCTTCTTCGATGGGTCGGGAGTTTTTATCTCTGCTTTCGAACTCTTAGTTTGTTGTCCTTCGCCCTGGTGTTTTTCTTGATCGGGAGTCGCATCCTTAGAGCCTTCGGCATCTTTCTGTTTCACCTTCGACGTACTCAGAGCCTCACCTCGCAACACTATGGGAAGACAGCTACGTCAATGTTCTTGGAACGTCAGGACATCAACTCTTTTCTTGGGTGCCAAGGTTTGGATCCGAGCCAGAATCTCGGCGTAGGACCTCGCGCCTCGAAAAATGTCATCCGAGGGTGAATTCTCATGCTCAAACCTCTTGAGCCCGCAATTGGCCAAATGATTTCTCACAACCCTTTGCGGATCGTGCTTCTTGTACTCAATGGAGACCAAATTTAGCTCTTCCAGGGCCGCTGCCCCGGCTTTGGCATGCCTGAAATCTAATAAAGAATAAGAAATAAAATGAACAGGAAAATGTGGCCATACCTTCTTCGAGTATCCCTTAAGCTTTTTGCTTATACCACCAATTACTATTTGCCTAGCAACCTCACGACAAGCCAACTTGTCGGGAATGAATAATGGCAATGCATGTGGGGGGCTCGAAGCCCCGAAAACTCAGAGGTGTGAAAATTCTGCTTCCACATACCAGTCTGTTATGCTACTTAGATTCGTTACTATGCTGTCTGAGATCCAGGGTGGTGGGTGACCAAAAATGGTGATATGAAAGGGCACCATCACCCAGTTAAAGATTTCATACACAAAATTTTCTGCTTTGTTTTCCCATAATTTTGCATGATAAACGTGTATGGGTTCGTCTTCTGCTGGAGTCCAACTCCATCTCATTAAGGGAAATGGTGTCAAAAAACAAACTGCGTCCATAATGTATACAGACATGAAGAATGAAGACGCCTTCCCAATCTCTTTTTGTGTCTGATACTCTGTGACACGACTGGTCAAGCTATCAGAAAGCATCTTTTCCTAGTCGAAGGAACTGCCTTCGGCGACCTGAAACATTAGAGGCACCCACGGAAGGAAAAAATGTGAGGTGTCCTCTCTCCCGTATAACCTGCATGTCATCATGGCTATGTATTTGTACTGCGGTTCTAAAGAACCAATTGAATATATGCCGTCGCTATCGGCTCTGAACTTCGCGGTGTTTGAAACCCAATCCTTTATCAAACTGGACATGGTTTTATCATACTGTACGCATTCCTTCTCCTTGAACTCGTCCAAGAGATCAGCGCCATATGTGTAGTCAGACGACGTGGGTAGCTTATACATGGCTTGCAGATGCTCCGGCGTGAAAGTCCCGATGGTGACTCTCTGCTCGTTCATGATAGTTCTGGTCGGTATGTCCACATGGTCTAATGCCCATCAGACCATGTCATAATATGGAAGCAATCGTGGCCTGGCTGCTACTTTGTGCATTCTGGATTGGATGACTATTTTGTACTTGGTGGTTATATCATATTTTTCGTTGTCACTGGAGTTGTCGGAATAGTCCACCAATTCTGCTTGCAGAACATCTGAGACGTACGACCAATTTGGGACCGAGTTGATACTTCGGGATGAAGTATCAGTGGCATTGTCCGAGCCTTGTCCTGAAACCTCAACATTTGCTTTCAATGCTTTTCGCGGAGCCATGGTTGAAGCTTTTGTTTTAGCTCTTTTGCGATAGAAATACGTTTACATACAAAAGTCAGTTTTCTCAGAGATAATGTGCTCTGCGTGATATGAAAATGAATTTGTTATAATGAACCACAACTCTTATATATATTCAAAAAACTCGGTACCTTTCAGAACAATTCTATCAAATCATCTTTAGAAATAAATTTTGCCATATAAATCCGATCTTATATTCGTCGATTTTCCCTATTTCCTCATTAATGTCATAAATTTTGCCGATTTAAACTGTTAGTTGGCGTATGGAAGGAATAAGGCTACCTCGTAAATCGTGCAGACATCAAAATGCAGGATATACATTGATTTAGCTTAATTAATCTGATTTTACCACTGTTAATCAATGTTTTGGTACTCATTATATCGAGGATTTTACTTAAACACTTTGAACCTCTACCACCCGAGACTGCGATGATTGATTTTGGTTAATAAAGACAAAATCGTGATTAGGGGGTCAATTAATTTCATAATTATTATATTCGCCCTATCCCGACTCGGAGCTTCGAAAATAAGTTTCCGGGAGGTCTGCATGACGAACTGCGAAACCACGAGATCACGATAATACAACTTAACAAAAAGGGAAGATAAACTTGGATCTAGAATTTAATTAATTACTTTTATATCCTTATCGTGATTTCGCGAGTCAGGGTTTAGACAGTGTAACTTTTGAAAAGGAAAACGCCGAGTGGTGAAATGCCGACATAATTTTTTACCATGGTTTAGCTTTTACCTTTAACCTTGACACGGGTTACTAAAATAAGTACCTCGTGTTCTCGGCTATCGAGGCTACGCCATTAAATTTTTGGATTTGGAGAACACCGAGGTGCGAAACCCTGACGTCGTTTAAACATGGGTTAGGAAAAACTCTACCCTTGTTACTGTCTTGAGTAAAATATTAAAACGATTTCGTTGTTTCGTAGCTTGGGGCGTGTGACTTATATGACTTATAGTATCCGACCTACGAGATCCCGAGGTAGAACAAAAAAGGAAATGCTTTAACGAAAGGTAGGACTCGTTTTGAGAGTATAATAATCATCGTTGCTCGCGTGATAAAGCTTCAGAGATATCAATATCTCAGAGGGAAAAAATGAAAACAATCTTTAGATTTCAAGCATTAAGAATGAAATTTGTGACGGGCTAGAAAAAACAAAGGCGACTCCAACATGAGCAGTGAGAGAATTACCTTGAAAGGATTTGAGCTAGAGGATGAAATTGGAGTGCCTCTTTTGGATCATGGATCAATGGAATAATTTTGAGTTGTTCTTTCTCTCTTTGAACCATTGGATATGGGATTTTTTCCTCCATAATGTTTCCTCTTGCTGATATCACTCCTCCACCTGGTTTCAAACATTTTGTTCCTGCTTGACTAGGTCTTCTATAAGTCCAATAGTGATGATTTGTTGTTGGAAGTCTACCATGCATTCTTCTAACTCTTTCTCGACATGGAAAACATTTCCAAAGATCTATTTGTTTCAGGTTTTGAGGGTTTGATTTTAGTTTTTGAGCCTTTGTTGAAATAGGTATATGAGCATACCCTGGTGCACATCAACCTCTTTCCACCAACGTTTGATATTTGTTTGAAAATATTTGTGAGAAAGACTGAATTTCTCAAACCCGAAGGGTTTTTTGATAGGGGATCCCATGAGATCTAGAGAGAGACAAATGGGCTAGTGATTTGACCCTTTCACAAATAAAATGGTAGTAACTATACCTTGAATAGTGAGCAGAAGAGATTATGAAGTCAGGAAATGATCAAGATGTCTAGCCACCTATTGAGATCCACCTCGTCTGTTATTACAAGTGTGAAATCCATTGGTTGTTTCTATATATATTAATTTCTGGTCATGGATGAAGGAATTGAAGATGGAAAATTCCTCATCTAGCTTTCAATTTCCTCATTTTTTTTCACCAAGGGATGAGATGAGATTGAAATCCCCACCCAAAATACTGTGATTATATCGCACAATGTTTGCTATTTTCCCAATGCATTCGAAAAAAACCACTTTTTATGCTACAATTGGAGGTCCATAGACGTTGGTGATCACACTTGTTACCACCAAGCCAATTCACCTAAAATGTGCTAAGAGACTACGGGTTATGGAAAAGAAGGTGTCTAAGAGAACAATGTCTAGGTTCTAAAGGAGGGAAAATCCCCCCACTGTTAATGTTTTATCTAGAACCATGGAGTGTATTTTCCTCGATATTTTCCTAAATATTTCTTTTGCATTATGTCCTTGACATTTTGTTTCCTGCAGCATTAAAATGTTAGTAGATTTAGAACTCACCTTGTTTATTAAGAGCCATTGTTTTCTCTTATTTTTGAGGTCTCAAATATTCCAAGAAATGATATTCATTTAAAAAGGATAAGAGATGGATGACTGATAATAATCCATTATTAGCACATTATGTCATGAATCGACTAAAAGGTCATCGATCTCCTGCATAAGATGACGGTTAGATTTTCTTCCTCTTTGCTTTTCATCACTGGGGTTCTTCTTTGGAGGTTTTCTCTAGTGAACCCCCAACACTTGGATGGATCTCCTTGAGGTTTCGAATCCAGGGGGTTTCTTTCTTTTATCAAGAGATCAATTCAATTTATTTCTTTTATTAGATGGAATTGCGTGAATTTCTCTTCATTGGTAGATTCTGTGATTTGTTGCAGATCAATTCCTTCTAGATCTGTGTCTTCTGGTTACATGTCAAAATCATCTTTAATATCAGCTTCCATTTCTTCAGTCACTATATCTTTGGAGAGAGTGGGTCCATTTCTTGGAATTTGAATCTTGGGCCCCTTAGGAGCTTGTGAGGGAATGCGATATTCTTGGGGTGTTTTATTCTCATTTCGATTAGTCGAGAGATGATTTTGAATCTACTCTTATGGGTTATCTACTATAATTTTATTTCTTACAGATGAGGGGATTTTCCCTAATATAGATGGGTATGGCTTCTACCTACATGGTGTCAGGATGGAACTTTGATAAAATCCTCATCTGAGACAACCTCCAACTTTGATAAAGATTCCCATGTTCATGACATCGCCAACATTGGAAGGGGATAGATTTATATTCTAAAGTCTAAACCCACTCTATGTCTTGATAGCTAAGGAAAATTGACTTTGAAATAGGCACAAATACATTCATATAAATGAAAATTCGGTCGTAGGCTATGTACTTTCCATGTTTAGTGGCCTCAACTATTTTGACAAAAGTGCCTAGGGTATTCCCAATCCATGCTAATATTTATTCTTCCTAATATTCATGGGGAAGTGAATAAAATCATACCCAAATTAGGGCATAGGATAAGTCTTCTTTATCGAGATTGAATTTTTTAGTCCAATACTTGAGATGCATCCTGACAGATCTAAAGAAATACAACCCATTTTCAAATATTATGTCTCTGTCCAAGTGATTGTGGAAGATTGCGGTTAAAAACACCTTTGAGACAAGATCTGTATGTCCCATGGGTTTCCATCTGGCTTTGATCCACGCTACTAGATCTCATTCTGTTATCTAGATCCCTAAAATTTTCCCAATAACCGCATGGTCTTTCATGAATTGTGCATATTTTTCAATGCACTCAGAGCGAATTTCATACTTTGACATTTCTTCTTCTTTCATAATGCATTGTATGGGCTTCCATTTGGCTCGTCATTTCATATATTGCAGTTGATCTTCCATAGGAGTGTTGCCTCCATTGTTTACATGATTCGATTAAGGGTTAATACCAATGCTCTTGGAGGGAGTCGACATGCCAACAATAAAGTTTTCAAGAACTTATTTGTAAGAAGGGGGGTCAATCCCCCCTGTGTTCCCTTCCATGGGGTGTTACCAGGCGAAGGACTTCATGAAACAACAAACCCTAGTTCAGATCTCACTATCGATGTTTTGATTATACCACCCAATGTATTATTTATGTGCTTTCTTACAAAGACATRAAATTATAATATAAATTKTGAATTGACTCTTGAATRTAATCAAACTATGAATCAAATGAAGGTGTTTCACTATGAATMCAATCAATATGGATTTAAAATGTTGTTAAATGTATTCAAGATGTATGGAAATAWTTTTCAATCACTCAAGCTTCCTTATATGCATTATACAAATCTTGAATTCTTTCCCTTTGAATGAACAAATCAATTAATTGGGGGAGGGAAATAAAATATATTCATAAGCCAAGAGTTATTGAGGCCTATTTATTTCATGAATCTAAGACTAAGAAATTTGGAATTMTATATTAAAATCTACAATAGGTTTATCCATTACAAGGAAAACACTTTTAGATAAGGTCTTTGTATATGTTTTTAGCATTACAAGATTGGAAAAAATTATCAAAAAAACCTTCGCTATTGGTAGCAAAGGTTTTAATGGAYTTTTAGTGTAACTAAAAATTATGGGCAACCAAAGGTTTCGACAACTRCTTTTTTGTTGATGCACTTATATTGATAATACACATTGATGCATCACAATTTGATACACATTGGGGCCTAAAAAAAATACATCATATACACCAGTGCGTATTATATATTTTTGAATCCTTGGTGCTTATTTTATATATTGAAAGCACCAAAGTGCTTCCATCGATAAAATGCATTAGTGCACTACTATTTGATACGCATCGAGGATTTAAAAATATATAGTATGCATCGATGTGTATCATATATTTTTGAATCCCTGGTGTGTATTTATATCATGAAAGAACCTGTGCATATTAAATATGTAAAATCATTGGTACATATATTACATTCCACATTGTATTGTCTTGTAATGGTTACAATAATAGTATGACAATGTTAATGATATTGTTGAAGGGAATTGTGATATTGTTGTCATTAGGAGTCTGATGCTTTTATTACTTTTTTTTTGCTGGTATATAATACTCATTAAAACTCACCAATGTAAATATGTATGAACCACACTATTTTTTTCAAATGAATACAATGCATTGATATGTTTTAGTGCTACATTTTTGTACGTTGAGGCTATGCAAATGCAACTTCTTGTTTTTTTCCCCAAAATTTCAATTAATTATATGAAAATCAAATAATTTTTATGATAATATCGAATTTATATTTTAATTATTGTGTTCAAACGTGATCATTACATTAATGTGATGCATCATTTAAACACATATACTAGTTGATTATACCTCTACTCATTGTAACAATATAAACCATCCATATATTTAATCAACAATGTAATAGAGTATGGCACTTGACAGTGAAATAGAATAAGAAATCCATTTTATTATATATAAATAAGATACCT
>JASDQU010106694.1:167878-187164 GCA_032191745.1 Picea mariana | reverse complement strand
CTATATAATCCCCTGGACCCCTGGATGCAAAGAAAACAACAAGTGGGAGAATGTTGGGTATGTGTTATATTCTTTGCATGTGTGTGTGTGTGGGTGCGTCAGATACGACAACTGCATCTGACGATCCCTTCACCTAGGGCTCTGCCGTGTGCGTCGGGCACTTTCCTAGGGGGGTCCCAGGGGGGGTAGGTATGCCCCCCCTGGTTACGCGCAGCGTTCGGCACCGGGCGGTAGCCCGGGGCAGCACCCCGAAATTTGTTTTTGGGCGGTTTTTGCTATTTTTAGCGGATTTTGTTATTTTTAGCTGATTTGTAAATTAATCCCGGATTAAGGGATTAGGGTTTTGGTATCTACGGAATACCTAAAAACATTGTATATATTGTATGGCGAATGGTGAAATTTGAGATAATGAAAATAAGAAAGGTTTTCCCGGTTGAGGGTTTCCGGTAAAAATCTCTGTGTAATCTGTGTATGAGCCATTGATTAATTTCTGTATTGCTTAAGAATCTATATGCATTGCTTTACTTCGTAGGTTTAAAACTTACAAAAGACAACAGGGTGATACTAGAGGTTAATTGCAATACAGGTGAATAGTTGACCATGTTATTTATTTGCTTTCAAAACTAGAAGTTTTATCATGGTTTAGAGATTTTAGATTTCCTTTAAGAAATCATCTAGAGAATGGGGAAGCACTTAAAAGTGATTCCTTAAGAATATGGATGGCGTAAAAATTTTAAAGATCATCGTAGTTCTCAAAGATTTAAACCATATCTCTAGTGTAATACTCTAGCAAAGATAATTTGAGGACAAAACGAGAGTGACAATTGACTTAAAAATCAATTGTTTGAGCTATATCTTAATACCAGGACCTCTTTGAACTATTTCAATTTTCTTGAAAAACACAAGTCTTAAAATAAATGCTTCCTTCGAAAATAGTTCTTTGATCATAAATATATTGATTCAAAAAGAAAGATAAGAAGAAAACTCATTCGAAATAATCAAAGAAAACAAAAAAAAAGAACAAACCAAATCAAATTTTATTAATGGGATTCAAAATTAGAAGTACACAAAATCAAAACAGCAAAAGAAAACTTTTTAGGAAATGATTTTGGCCAAAGATAAACTTGATTTTTTGTATCCACTATCATCTCACTGTAAAATAAAGGAAGAACTAAATCATATAAAATATCATATGTGAGCAAGTTCTTTTCTTAAGATAGTGATGCATAAGATGTTACTTTGACCAAGCATTATTATTAAAAATAAAAGATACTAAAAATAGAAAAATCCTTATTAAGATGAGTGCAGTCCTACTCGTGGCACCTTGGGTCAGGGTTGAATTGATAGCTTGAATTTACTTATCTCTTTACTTTCCATTTAATTTTTTCATGATGATACTGCGTTTTCGAAAAGAAATATTCAATGAAAAGAAGAAAGAAAAAGATTTAAAGTGGACTTCCCTGACAACATTCATATTATGGTTCTCTTGGTGTGCCCGTTTGTGTTCATAACTGCATTATTACAAAGAGAAAAAATGATAAATAAAACTAAAGAAAACCTACTCCTAAACCTACTCTAACTACTAAACAAATAAAAAATACTAAGTGAAGTCATGCTTCCAATGTAGCCATCGGAGTAACTCCAATTCTGTAATGGAAACAAGATCAAATATTACTAACAAGAATGGTAGTATATCAAAAAAGAACAAAAATATATCATACTTACCATTATCATCATCATTTAAAAACAAAGCAAGCATGACCTTACCATTCCCTTGAACATTCTTTTTGTATGAATCCTCCAACCATTCTACAATTTTGTCATTATATGGGTCACAAAAATATGAAAAAATGAGATTGTGAAGCTTGTGAGAGTTATGGGGACCTAATATAACTATCGGCCTAGACCGAAGTTCCCCATCCTCCCAACAATTTTCCTTTCGTTGCATATTTTCTCCATCTGAAGGATGTAAAATGAGTGTGTTAAAGTTACCTCCTTGATCTCTTAATAAAGTGAAGATAATCTTATCATTCCCTGAAAATTTTTCGAGATATGAGTACTCCAACCAATCTGCAACCCTATCATAATACATGCAATTACTAACATGGGATTGTTCGAAAGAATTCACATACGAAAAATATTCCTGATGAGAATAAAGTATTAGACTATCAAGGAAATAATCTTGTAAAAAGGTCAGATCAAGATGGTGAGAACTTATCGTGATTCTCGATTGGAAAAGAAATGTCTCATTCTCTTTAAAATTTCCATTACACTTAAATATTTCAAGATTAACTATTTGAGGTGGACTAAATGGAACGGCCAAAATTTTTAAATAATCATCATTGGTAATAATATTTGGCCGATTATACTTTTCAGCCTCAAATAATTGATCATGGAAAAACCTAGATTCTTCTTTAATCACAAATTGAGATGAATCAATAGAAGATGCAATTTGAGACTCTTTCAAATCATTTCTTGATTTACCCATAGATAATTGATGATAATAATAATTGATATGTTCATGGGTAGAATTATTTTCCTCTTTATCTTCTATTCAGTAATCTCTTTGTACCTGATTATATAATGTTGAATTCTCTCCAAGGTAATATGGAACATGCAATTGCACAACATTAGGATACAAAATATTGGGGTACAAGGAATAATATGTAGAAGAATTGAGAAGATGAAATGCATCTCTTGAAATGATAGGTATATATGTTTCAAAATATGGTTTTGTTCCCTCTCCTTGTATAAATTGATCAACCTCTGTTGTATTCTCTTTTAAAGAATACGAGACAGTTTCTAAGAGACAATTTGGTTCATTATGTAAGGGAAAATTTGAGAGCAAATCACTAGATATAGAAGGTTGATTAATAGTCTGCCTAATGATTTTGTTTCCCATTGATTGATCATGGATTTGTTCAACTAAATTAGGGGAAGATTTATCATCCACATGATTATCAACTTCACATTCGGCCTCTTTTACTTTAGAAACTGTTATAAAATCTATGAGACTGGGACAACTGTCATCTTTTAAAGTAAAGGTTCCTTCTTTGACAGGAGGAGACATTGTTTGCAAAGAATGATTAGACGTGACAATTGCATTATGTGGCTCATGATTTTACAAAATGAAAGAAGTCGACAAAAATTGTGGTGCTTCAAAATATTCAAGATCAACATAAAAATTTGAACCATCTTGAGATTGAGTGTTAGTGCTCAATTCAAATTGGTTAACAATTAATTGATCTTTCTTGTCTGAGAGAGAAACGAGATATTCAAACCATTCATTAATAAGCGGAATTTCTTTCAAAGGGAATCTAATACCAACATGAATGAACCTAATTGCAAAATCATTGAATGATTTACCATTTTCTTTCCTTAAACAACTTAATTCTTCACTTAATTTAACATAATCATAGTTGCTAAAATCTGGTAAAAACTCAAATACAAACTCAGACAAAGAATGAGTAGAATTAACCTGAAAAGATTCAAACCAAACCTTAACCCGACCTTGGAAAGTGAGAGCGAACAATCTGCATGTAACATTAGAATCAGTGATCTTATGTCTTAAACACTTATAAAAAAAATTAGAAATATGGTCTACTGCAGATGTGTTCTCTTCACCATCAAAGGTGAGTTCTGAAAAGAGACCAGTTGTCATGTTGGAAATAACTGGTAGTGAGACATTAAAAGCATGTTTAGACACAGTGATTTGTGCAGGAGCCATTAAGAATTTGAAGAAATTGATTCCAAATAGTTAGTCTGCCTTGTAGTGCATTATAATATGATACATAAGAAGGATTTATAAATCTGGAATTATGAAAAGATGAGGGGTGAAACATTTAATCATTAAATCGACCTTGACCCTCCTTCTAGCGCTATTTGTTGACAGGCGAAATTGACCATCCGTCAATTGGAAGAACGAGTCCGGTCCGGGGTTGTCTAAATAACCCAAGCTGTTTGGTGTAACTCATTCTGACGAGTTTAATGGCTCCATTAGACAATCTAAGAATCCTAAAAGAAACAAATAAAAGAGAGAAATAACTTACTAATTACTAAACACACTATATATATGTACATATGTTCAAATGTAACTATAGTAGTTGTATTTAAGCATAAGATATACAAGTCTCATTTATTTACATGATTTACAAGATGCAAGTTTTAATCGAAACTTACGAAAATCGATGTGAAAAATGATTGCTTCTAGGAAGCAGATAAAGAAAACACATAAAAATATTTATTTTTTTTCTTTTATAAATTTAAAGAATCTTGCAAAAAAAGTTAATGAAACATGAACATGTGGATAGTCAAAGATGAACCATACATTCTAGTTTTAATGATATGTAAATGACAGAAAAATACAAAGAATCTATCCTGTCAGTGAATTAGTGAGGTGTATCCAAGCATCTGCATGAGTGGTGAACATCCGACTGCCATGTCCAAGAGAGAAATCTGCAATGAACCTTATGATTGTTCTAAATAAATTCAGAACATGTATTGACAGCTTAGGTTTTAATGACAGAAAAAGAAACACAAACATAAACCTGTGATCTCATAATTATACATGATTACAACAAGATAAATCTGGAAGTAATCTATGCATTTTATCATTCAATTTAAAACTCAAAGATAAATCCCACTATTTAAATTGAAGACATAATCACAACATTTGTATTTTGATGAAGCAAATGATAGATGGTATTTATAATATAAACCTCCTACACATCACAGATCATTTAATCTAAAGATATAAGACCTGCACATGTAACAGGATTAAAAAAACATAAATAACAACATTATAAACAAAAGGTTAAAGCCAAAATGCATATATGACGTTCTATTAAGTTTTTGGAATCACTTGTCCATTCTGTAGTCCTGGAAGAATTTGTTTGGATAATAGACTTTAAAGATTGGAAAAATTAATACATAAATGATAATAATTAACCATGTATTGATAAAAAAGACTAAAGCTATTTAAATCAATGCATAAGAAATTATTCAAAGAATATGAAGATATTATAATGAAAATAAAACCATTTTATTCACAGGACAAAAGCCATTAAGCAATCTGAAATTTCATATTCTTCTTTGAAAATACTTGTCCATTCTCCCAAAGATTCCAGCCATCCATTACTCCATTTAAAAAGAAATAAAAAGTTTACAAAAGAAATAATATACAAAATAGAAAGGATTAAAATTCTCCTCTCCAATTCTTTGATCCCCTATGGCTCTGAACTTTCTCATATATTTATATAATGAATGAACAGTCTGGGCGTCACTATTAATTTTCGCCACCTGAAATTTTCCTCGTAAAAATACATCAATATCTCTCAAAGCATGCATTTTTTGGGGAAAATCGCAATGTAGAAGGTAAATGGGTCCATTTGGGTTCTGGGTTTTCAACCGTTTCTTCAAATTCCTCATGGTTTGGCTGCAATCAGTTTTGCAAAATCGTCTATCTGATCTTGACGCCTTTCAAAATTTTATCTGTTGTTGCTCATAAAATTATTTGTAGCAATCCAAAATTATTTTTGGATCAATCATATTGAACGTATTTGGATAATAAAAGCAAGCCATGATCAGATCCGTATCAAATATTTGATAATAGAAACATGTGAAACAAAAAGAAACCTAAATTAATAACCTAAAAATTGTGAATAAAACAAAATCTAGAAAAATAAAAAATGAATTTAAACTAACTATAACTTATAAACAAACATTGTTTATAATTTTCTTTCAAATATGATCTAGAAGCTTCAAGTTAATGGAGAAAACATATTAAATTTAGTTTTTACAAAATCAAACAAATGATAGATAATTATTTTATTATTATTATTTTGAAATAAGATGCAAAATGAAAAAAGGATTTAATTAATTAATATCACCAAATGATTTCATGAAAATGAGAAACCAACCAAGATATTATTTGATGAAGTATTGAACCCATTGTTCAAAATAGTCAAACTTGCTAATGAACAAAAGAAATAACACATAATCATAATTTAAACGAAAGTAAACATTTGATAAAAATTAACGTTTTTGTTTAAATTGAGATTTTTATGCTCATTTCTAAATTTTGACATATACTCTTATAATGAATATATCATACTATAGTGAATGTCTTAAGTTTGTCTCAAAGCAAGACAAGGATGGAACTATTTGAAAAGGTTGATTCTGTAGCTCATTATAATTATCAAGATTTTAATAGGGGCCCATTAAAGTTTGTAAAAATATAGGGGGAGTTGTTGGGGCCCAACAGAGCAGTAGCTACAGATAACTAAATCAAAGTCCATCTTTCCACTTCATGAGCTTGTAAATGGACAAGGCATTTTCTGAGCAAAATATTTTGAGTGCATGATTGCAAGTTTTTCTTTCTAATTTCTAAATTGTGTGAAGAGTGTTATCTTTGAAAACAAAGTATTTTGTTATTGATGGTTTTCTTATCTAAGCTATACTAAACAGACATAGGAACCTATCTGTTATCAACACATATAGTGCATCAACTCTACTGATTATGAATCTCGATTGATACTTTATGTTTGGTAATATATTATAAAAATAATTGCACCAACACATACCAAACTCCCCTTTGCATTTAAAGATGAATTTTGGGCCCTAGCCCCTTTCACTTCGAAAAAATCCTCACATGACTGTGGGATGTGAGCAGGTGCTAACCCAAAAGGTGCTACTTCAAGCGCTCCAAAGATCTGGGAGTTTTAAAACCCCTAGACCTCTAGTCCTCCAAACAATCGAACACATGAAAGACCAATGAAACAGAGGGGATCAATGGCTCATGATGTATGTTGTGATTCTTGGTTCATATAGACCTTCGAGAGTCCTGACATCACAATCAAACAAATTAACCGAACGTCGGATCAATGAACTATTTAGAGGCACACAAATCTAACGATCCATAACTTCTCAACCTCCAATGGCTGAGATCTCCTTCACAACTACGGACTTCGGGAGTATAACCCGCTCCAACATGATATTCATCCAAAGAAACGAACCCCCAGACCACGTTGGATGGTTCCTATTAATCCACAAATCAACGACCCTGACTAACTTTGGGACTTTAGACTTCGGGAGTCTTGGCTCTTCCAACCTGTTGTTCCTCTAAACCCCCAAACTAACAGAGGATCTAATCATATTCCACGTGTCCACTCTGATCAATGGCTGGGATGAGTCCCTGACATTCATGTCTCCAACAACTTCTCATCCAAATAATCCACTCACAAAACCCTCCAGAGTGCTAGACCTACGAACTAAGGGATCTAGCACCCCGTGTCCTCATTGATGGACATATAATATTATCTCTGCCCCTTCGAGCCTCTAAGAGTCTTCAATACTCTATGCCTTAGTCTCCCCAAATCCTGAATTAATGGATTTAAGATATGCTATCCACGTGTTCCTATTTGATCAATGGTTGAGATCCACTGTGGGACTCCGAACTTTGGGCATTCCTGCCACACCACCCTTCTCAACCTTCGAATTCCAAATTGGTGGAGGTAATATCTACCCTCCACGTGCCCTTTCTTAACTGATGGTCGAGATCAACTCCAGCTCCCTGCCCTTCAAGATTCCTCACACCAAAAACCACTTATGGCTCTGGTGTTTCCAAGTACCAGATCTCCCAACTTCAAGATCTGATGCAACATGTCCTCTTCCAATCGATGGTGAGGATCTACTTTGACTCCTAGCCCTTCATAAACTCTCTGCTCTCCTTGGTCTAATTCCTCTGGAGTGTTGTAGCTCCAGACCTCCAGATCTAGCACCACGTGTCCTTTCCAACCAATGGTTGGGATTAACTCTGTAATTTGGAGCTCCAAGTGTTTGTAAGCAAATATTTTCCAAGTTACTTCGGAGTGCCCTGTCTCCAGAATTCAAGATCTACTGACACATGTACTCTACATTGACATCTACGATGTGCTCTAGTTTTCGAAGCTTTGTGAGACTTGCAACCCTTATAAATTGAGCTCAACTTCCTCTAGAGTACAAGACTTCCAGACTCCTAGATCTATTAACATGTGTCCTTCTGTTCAATGGTGAGGATTTGCATGGGTACTTCAGAGCTTCGGGAGACTGAAAAACTTTTACCTCTATGCTTTCTTTCTCCTGAACTGTCGTACTTCCAAATTGTACAGAATCTTCTGACACGTGTCCCTCCTCAATCAATGGTCGAGATTGAATTCATATCCCCAATACTTTGGGAAATCCTTCTCCTCTACATGTGAGTATGAAAAACCTCTAGACTTCGAGAGTCCAAAGTATTCTAAGGTTTAAATATCGTGCTACTTACTTGTATCTGACCACTGTCAATCCACATGCTCAGATCCCGCAGTTGGGATTTGTCCTCCTCCTGCACGCTCCTCCTCAAGTCTGGACTCAGATCTAATGGTCTATATTTCTCTCGACAATAGATATGATGACTGTTGTAGCTCTCCCTCTATCTACAATTTTCATTTTGAATGAAGGATCCTTTCATACTTTTCAAAGGCTTGGCATTTGAACCTTCCTCTACAAGGAGATCTTCTCAGCCTTAGATTGCGCTTTCAAAACGATACACCCCCTGAGCTTTGAACTTGAAATAATTTCTCCCTGCACACTCCTTGCACTTCTCCAGACTCTAACTTCTCAACACTTTGACTAAGTGTTGGCTCGATGTGTGCCTTGCATGGGTCTTCTGTGCATACTTGCACCGCTTCGGCTATGAACTTGAAATTTCTTAGACTCCTAAGTGACTCAACACTTTTCTCCTTCAAATGACTTCTTGTGTGCTCCTGGTACTTATGCTTTATAGAATTGACCAATACTCGACCAAGTGTTGTTTTTGTGCACTCCCTGCACCAGACTCTACACAAATTTGAACTATCTCTCATGAGATTTATATTTTCTCAACTTTATAAGGGTCTCAACCCTTTTGTTTTTCTCCAAAATATTTCTTGTGCCCTCCTGGCACTTCTTCTCTCATCCTCCTGACCTTATGGAATTTTCTAATGGCCCTCATTGCACTCCTTTCACGGGCTTTACCAATGATTCTTTCTCAACACTTGAATAAGTGTTGGCCCGGTGCACACCTTGCATAGGTCTTCTAAAAAATTCTATACTCCACTGAGTATGCATGCATTCCTTGCACTTACCTTCTGGTGTGCCCTATTGGCAATCTTCTCATAGAACCTGAAACACATTCTCACACACTCCTTATGCCTACTCCTTAGAGTGTTCAGTAACTTTGGTATGTTATCCCTTTTGAGATTTCAACCTGATCTTGAGTGCTCACCTTTCACGCGCTTTGTTGAACTCGAAACAAAGTTCAAAATTTACTCCTTGCATTGGCTTCATAGATTTTTCACTAAAACTGGTGTGCACCATTTTCATAAGCCCAAGATCCTAGAACTACTAAAAAAAATATAGATAGGGAAATCTATCCAGTTCCTGCAAATTAAATATTACATGCTTCCATCCAATTCATAACAAGGAATAAATAAACACATAAAACACTCAATAAACACATTTAGAGACAACCATAGAAATACACAGAAACCTCATGGGCAAGCAAAACTACTTTAGTATTAATTTGAATGCTTTGTACAAAGTTTATAAGACTGGACTACAATTGAGTCTCTGTTCATTCTCTCCTCTCCTCTCTTGAGCTCTCAATGCGCTCACTACTAACCTATTTTAACTGACTAATTAATTTCGATACAAGAGGTTTTTACAAATGAGGTCTACTAGATCCTTTCCTCCATCTACCTCATTAATTACAAGAAATGTACATCTCATCTGAATCATATCTAAGTCTACCCAACTGTTAGACATTTAAGGCAACCCTACACTTGGCATGTTCAAGCACATGGGATCGACTTCCCTTGAGCCTTACAACATTAATACATTAAAATTTTAAATTAAACTTGAAATTCGAAAAGACTGGCGCGCCCTTCTTTGGGATTTTTCCCTCCAAGTGCTTTGATGTGTTGGATCATTGATGCACTGGAAAATTTTCTGAGGTGGAGTGATGCTTCTGCATCATACTCCTGTGTTGAAAAAATAATGAGCTCCTGCTCATGGGTCCTTTGCTACTGCTATTGAAATCCTCTAGGATCCCAGACTTTGATGTGGAGTTGTCCATGCACTCCTATACTTTGTTGTTGTTGTTGTTGTTGTTGTCCTGATACTGCAGACCCTCCATTGGTCATCTTCCATCTACTACTAATGACCTCCTGTGCTAATATCAATATCAACCTTCTAATTTCTTCTATCACCTAATCCAATAGGTCTACTGGTTGGCTCTTCTTATGTAGTCTTCTCTGCTGCTACACATTTTCTTCACCTTACACTTCAATGGGAAGATCCTTTTGATCTCCCACACTGATTTCATCACCTATGGCATCAATTTTCCACTCCATCGCAGATTCTACTTCCACAACAATGCTACTGAGCATTTTTTCAGCTACCTCTCCTGACAATTCTGTTTCTCTCAGTTCCTCTCCTTGTGATTGTACAAAGCAATCATTTTCAAGATTCTCCTCACATTGGGATTCTTCTCCACTATTCATGAGTGTCTCCTTCTTGTGTCTTCCTCTATTTCTAGATTTTCCAACCAATCCTCCAGCATATTCAAATCTTTCTCCCACTGAGTGAGCATCTGATCTGAATTCTCCTCTTCTTCTCTCATCTCCTCGACTTATGTCAATGTATTCTCCTTCTCCTTTATGCCAATCTTGGATAGTTGTCTCTCCTCTTATGCACTTTCAAAATGTGCACTGGCCACTACTGTGCTGCTTTGTAGGAATATGTTGATTCCTCCAATGATTAGAATGTGCCTCTGATCGTCCTCCTCTGTCATCACTCCTTGTTGATCTAAAATCCCCTATGAGTTCCTGATACTTTCAAACAGTCTCATTTTCATATTTGTCAATACTCTTGGTTGATATGAACTCTCAACCTAGTCCACAAGACTTTCAAACAGTCTCACCTCATTCTCCTTGCCCACTTGGAAAGATGAAATTTTTGATCTTCCCTCCTGGTAGTCTGCAAGATCTTCCACCAATCTCTTATCATTTCTGACTTGGAATTTTGAAAGTTCACTTCTTCACTCCTATAAGTCTATGATATATTAAAATGATCTCCTTCCCCATCATGAAGGTTCCTTCCAACCTCTGGCTCAAAAAAAATAACCATCTCCTCCTCTGTGTCACTGAGATTTTTAGCATGCCTCAATCACCTTCTCAACACCTAGAACTGCCTCTTGGGAACCAACCACTGTATATGCCACTTTAACTTCTTCCTCAAAGGACATTTGTACCTATAGCTTCCACATGATTCCTGCTGCATCCTCAACATCATCCTATCAAGCTCCTTTCGGACCCCCTTGATCTCTTTATCCTTCTCTGCACTACTCACCTTCTCACAGTCTTTTCCTTGACCTCACTTATGAACTTCAATATCCATTTGTTTTTCTTCCATAATAATGAAACTGGTTTTTCTCTTCAGCCCACCTGGATGTCTTCTTTCTGCTGCACACTTGCAAACAGGTCTTCACAAAGTGTCAATACTTTGTTCTCTTCACCCTTGCCTACTGTCTGCAAAGATAAATCAGGATCTGATACCACTTGATGGTATCAAACAAAAATTTCCTCCTACTTACTACCTGTAAAATAATTAGTATCTTTGATACCACTTGATTCATACCCCCACCACCTCCTGGGGCCCGCACGACCTCCCGGTCTAGGATTGTTCAAATCGGTAGCTGAATTGGCTCTTCGGGCCCTACTAAGCCCCAAAAATATTACACAGGTCCTTTTCTTCTATGTGTAGGTCCGATAATAAACTTGTCGGCCAAAATATCCTTTGCCTTTAAAGAAAAATTTTGGGCCCTAGCCCCTTTCACTTCGGCCAATTCCTCATGTGACCACGGTTTGTGATCAGGTGCTAACCCAAAAGGCGCTACTTCAGGTACTCCAAAGCTCCGGGCTCTGAGAGCTTTAACACCCATACACCTTCAATCCTTTGAAACAAAAAACACACAAAAGACCAATGAAATAGAGGGGATAAATGCTTGAGGATGTATGTTGTGATCCATGATTCATACAAACCTTCAGGACTCCAGGCTTCAGGAGTCCTGACCTCACAATAAAACAAATCAATCGAATGCTAGACCGACGAACTATTTAGAGGTGCATATATACAACGATCCACAACTTCTCAACCTCCAACAACTGAGGTATCCTTCGCAACTCCAGGATTCAAGAGTATAACCTGCTCCAACACATTATTCCTCTGAAGCGATGAACCCCTAGAGTAGATCAAACAATTCTTATTAATCCATAGATTAATGACCTTGATCGACTCCGGGACTCTGGACTTTGGGAGTTCTGGCTCTTCCAATCTGTTGTTCCTATGAACCCCCGAACTAATAGAGGGTCTAATCATCTGCCACATTTTCACTCTGATCAATGGCTAGTATGAGACCCCATCCTTCGGGCCTCTAACAAATTCTTGTCCAAATACTCCACTCACAAAACC
Organism: Picea mariana; assembly: GCA_032191745.1. Taxonomy (NCBI): domain Eukaryota; kingdom Viridiplantae; phylum Streptophyta; class Pinopsida; order Pinales; family Pinaceae; genus Picea; species Picea mariana. The sequence goes on along the minus strand of JASDQU010106694.1, from coordinate 174,636 downwards.
CTCCAGAGTGTTAGACGTCCAAACTAAGAAATATGGCACCACATGTCCTCATTGATGGACAATCTTATTGAGATTTATTCATCATGCATATATGTTACTATTTTTATCTAAATTGAGCTCCTAGGGTTTTTAATGTTACTACACATTTTTCTAATGGTTGTATTACAACTACCAGGTGTAACTACATTTCATCCCTACAAGATGGTTTCCTAGTTCTTTTATAGATGTCGCAAGATTGAGCGTATTCTAAGTATTTCATGATGGATCTCCCATAAAATTATAATTAATTTATGATCCATGATGCAACATGAAAGGATGCCATATACCATGAGCTTGTACAAATGACCTATTTATCTAATAGTTGGTCACACAAAAAACCAATTGTTTCTTCTATGTTGTCAAGTACCCTTGTGGCACAACACCTATGGTGAGAAAAATAATTATGTCATCCAAATAATTTGGTACTATGTCATGTCACCAAACATATTCTATGTCACATGTTCTTAAAGTTTATACCCTATGAGATAAACCCATTGCATTATATCTTGACTACCAAGGACGTTTGGCATGAAGTGCAGACTTGGTGCAATATCAACACCATCAACACATATATAGATGACTTCTTCCTCTTTCTAAAGAAAAATAAAATTGAAGACTATGATGAATTGCAAAGGGTTCTCATCAAGTTCCAGGACCAAATGCTCCTCCTGACCTTTACTACACAAAAGAAACACAAATTTTTCATTTCTACAAACTAAGCAAAACCCTAGTTCTCAAAATCGACGAAAAAAAAAACTTTCGAGGGATTGGAACTAGGAGTGAGGGGTTCTCTAGATAAAATCCTATGCCAGGAATCTAATGGAGATGATAGTTCCTCAATCTGAGTCTCGGTATTCATTATAATCCCATTTGCAATTCACATCCCAAACCATTTTGGGGACTCTTGGCCAATTCTTCCTCAGGACATAAAATCCTACCAGAGTAGTAGTTTTGAGTTCCACAAGATGATGCAAGCTTGTTTGGCCATGGAATAGGTAACCAAATTATTCATACTCTCCCAAGGGATGGTTTCATAAATTGGACCCCTTAATCCAAATGTTGCATTGCTTCAAACTGAGCAAAACACTAGTTCTCGAAATCAATGAGTAAAGCAACTTCCGAGGCATGGCACCTAGGATTAAGGGGTGCTCTAGCTGAAATACTATCCCAATAATCCATCATAGTCATTGGTTCCTCAATTTGAGTCTCAGTTTTCATTTTATTCCCAGTTGCAAGTCGCATCCCAAACCATTTCAGGGACTCTTGGCCAATTCTTCCTTAGGGCATAAAAAGCTAACATAGCAACATTTTTGAGTTTCGTGAGATGTTGCAATATTTTTTAGGAATGGAATATGTGACCACACTTTCCATATTCTCCCAAGGCACGGTTTCATAAATTGGACCCCTAAATACAAATGTTTCATTGCTTCAAAATGAGAAAACCCTAGTTCTCAAAATCGATGAAAAAAATAACTTCTGAGGGATTGGACCTGGGAGTGAGGGATGCTCTAGCTGAAATCCTATGCCAGGAATCCAACATAGATGACGGTTCCTTAATCTGAGTCTCATTTTTCGTGATATGCCCAGTTGCAAGTAACATCCAAAACCATTTCGGGGACTCTTGGCCAATTCCTCCTTGGGGCATAAAATCCTAACATAGCAACATTTTTTAGTTCAGTGAGATGCTGCAAGATTTTGTAGGAATGGACTGGGTGAACACATTATCCATTTTCTCCCGAGGGGTGGTTTCATAAATTGGACCCCTAATCCAAATGTTGCATTGCTTCAAACTCACAAAAACACTAGTTCTCAAAATCAATGAGTAAAGAAACTTCCAAGGCATGGCACCCGAGAGTGAGGGGTTCTCTAGCTGAAATACTATCCTAGAAATCCATTGGAGTCAAAGGTTCCTCAATCTAAGTCATGTTTTTCTTTTTATGCCCAGTTGTAAGTCGCATCCCAAACCATTTTAGGGACTCTTGGCCAATTCCTCCTTAGGGCATAAAAACCTAACAGAGCAACATTTTTGAGTTTTGTCAGATGGTGTGAGCGTTTTTAGGCATGGACTAGGTGACCACATTGTCCATCCTCTCCCGAGAAATGGTTTCATAAATTGGAACCCTAAATCCAAATGTTGCATTGCTTCTTACTGAGAAAAACCCTAGTTCTCAAAATTAATGAAAAAAACAAGTTCTGAGGGATTGGACCCAGGAGTGAGGGGTGCTCTAGTTGAAATCATATACAAGGAATCCAATGGAGACAACTGTTCCTTAATTAGATTCTTGATTTTCATTATATGCCCAGTTGTAATTTTCACCCCAAACCATTTTAGGGACTCTTGGCCAATTACTCCTCAGGGCATAAAAACCTAACAGAGAAAAATTTTTGAGTTCCGTGAGATGCTGCAAGCTTGTTTAAGCATGGATTAGGTGACAACATTTTCCATCCACTCCTGAGTCACCATTTCATAAATTGGACCCCTTAATCCAAATGTTGCATTTCTTCAAACTAAGCAAAACACTAGTTCTCGAAATCAATGAGTAAAACAAATTCTGAGGCATGGAACTCGACAATGAGGGATGCTCTAGCTAAAATCCTATCCTATTAATCCATTGGAGATGACGGTTCCTCAATTCGAGGCTCAATTTTCATTTTATTCCCAGTTGCAAGTCACATCCCAAACCATTTCGGGGGCTCTTGGTGGATTCCACCTCAGGACATAAAAGCCTAACAAAGAAACATTTTTGAGTTCCGTGAGATGATACAAGATTTTTTAGGCATGGAATAGGTGACCACATTGTCCATCTTCTCTCGAGGCATGGTTTCAAAAATTGGACCCCTAAATCCAAGTGTTGCATTGCTTCAAGGTGAGCAAAACACTAGTTCTTGAAATCGATGAAAAAACACATTTTTGAGGGATTGGACCTGGGAGTGAGGGGTGATCTAGTTGAAATAATATGCCAGAAATCCAACAGTGATGATAGTTCCTCAATCCAAGTTTTGATTTTTTTTATATTCCCAATTGCAAGTTGCATCCCAAACCATTTCGGGGACTCTTGGCAAATTCCTCCTTAGGGCATAAAAACCTAACCTTGCAGCATTTTTGAGTTTCATGAGATGTTGCAAGATTGTTTAGGCATGGAATATGTGACCAAATTTTTCATCCTCTCCCGAGGCATGGTTTCATAAATTGGACCCCTAAATCCAAATGTTGCATTGCTTCTTACTGAGAAAAACCCTAGTTCTCAAAATCGATGAGAAAACAAATTTCGAGGGATTGGAATTGGGAGTGAGGGGTGTTTTAGCTGAAATCCTATGTGAGGAATCTGATAGAGATGACGATTCCTCAATATGAGTCTCATTTTTCATTATATTCCCAGTTGCAAGTCGCATCCCAAACCATTTTGGGGTCTCTTAGCCAATTCCTCCTAAGGGCATAAAAACCTAACGGAGCAACATTTTTTCATTCTGTGAGATGCTGCAAGCTTGTTTAGGCATGGAATAGGTGACCACATTTTCCATCCACTCCTGAGGCATGGTTTCATAAATTGGAACCCTTAGTCCAAATGTTCCATTGCTTCAAACTGAGAAAAACACTAGTTCTCGAAATCAATGAGTAAAGAAACTTCTGAGGCATGGCACCCGATAGTGAGGGTTGATCTAATTGAAATCCTATCATAATAATCCATCAGATTAAATGGTTCCTCAATATGAGTCTCGATTTTCATTTTATTCCTATTTGCAAGTCGCATCCCAAACAATTTCGGGGACTCTTGGCCAATTCCTCCTCAAGGTATAAAATCCTAATGGAGAAACATTTTTGAGTTTTGTGAGATGCTATAAGATTGTTTAGGCATAGAATATGTGACCAAATTTTACATCCACTCCCGAGGCATGGTTTCACAAATTGGACCCCTAAATCCAAATGATGCAATGCTTCAAACTGAGAAAAACACTAGTTCTTGAAATTGATGAAAAAAACAACTTCCAAGGGATTGGACCTGGTAGTGAGGGGTGCTATAGATAAAATCCTATGCCAGGAATCCAACGAAGATGACGGTTCCTCAATTCAAGTATTTGTTTTCATTATATTCCCAGTTTCAAGTCACATCCCAAGCCATTTCAGAGACTCTTGGCCAATTCCTCCTTAGGGCATGAAAACCTAACATAACAACATTTTTGAGTTCCATGAGATGTTGCAAGATTTTTTAGGCATGGAATATGTGACCACTTTTTCCATCCTCTCTCAAGGCATGGTTTCATAAATTTTACCCCTAAATCCAAATGTTGCATTACTTCAAACTGAGCAAAACCCTATTTCTCAAAATCAATGAAAAAAATAACTTTCGAGGTATTGGACCTGGGAGTGAGGGGTTCTCTAGCTAAAATCCTATGGAAGTAATCCAACGGAAATGATGGTTCCTCAATATGAGTCTTAGTTTTATTTATATTCCTAGTTCCAACTCACATCCCAAACCATTTTGGGGACCCTTGGCCAATTCCTTCTCAGGGCATAAAAACCTAAAGGAGCAATATTTTTGAGTTCTGTGAGATGCTGCAAGATTTTTTAGGCATGTAATAGGTGACCACATTTTCTGTCCACTCGTGAGGCACAGTTTCATAAATTGGACCCTTTAATCCAAATGTTTCATTTCTTCAGACTGAGAAAAACATTAGTTCTCGAAATCAATGAGTAAGGCAACTTTCGAGGCATGGCACTGAGGAATGAGGGGTTCTCTAGCATAAATCCTATCCTAGTAATCCATCAGAGTTAAAGGTTCCTCAATGTGAGTCTTATTTTTAATTTTATGTCCAGTTTCAAGTCACATCCCAAACCATTTCGGGGACTCTTGGCTAATTCCTCCTAAGGGCATAAGAGCCTAACATAGCAACATTTTTGAGTTCTGTGAGATGTTGCAAGCTTGTTTAGGCATGGACTAGGTGACCACATTGTCCATCTACTCTCTAGGCATGGTTTCATAAATTGGACCCCTAAATAAAAATGATACATTTATTCAAACTGAGCAAAACACTAGTTCCTAAAATCGATGATAAAAACAACTTCCGAGGGATTGGACTCAAGAGTGAGGGGTGTTCTAGCTGAAATTGTAACACACCCAACCCCTAAACACCCTTTCTAGGGATGGGACATAAAAAATTTTCTCACTCTAATCAGCTCAAATAATCTCTCTGAGGTCATCATCCTCTTGTACTCACCTATATCTTTCTGACTACTGTTACTGGCTCTAATTTCAACCTCTGGTTTGCAAGATATGGCCTCCCGAAGTTATCTGGGTGGTATTAGTTGGGGTATTCGATGTTCGATGCTAAAATTCCCTTTTCTTACTGCACACATACTCGCGAAGTCCAAAAATATCTCCACATGGTCTTGTCCATTCAGTGATTGATGTTCGACATTTGATGTTTGGTGTTCAGTGATCAACATTGAACATCCCTTTTTTGATGTTCGAAGTTTGGCATTGAATATTCAACGATTGGTAATAGGCGATCGATGTTGAATGTCCCTCTATGATACTACACCCCAAATCTTCAAAACTCCCGAAGTCCCAGTCACATCACCAACCATTTTGGCCAGGCGGGCACGAACCTGGGACTAACACACGACAAGGCCATGGGTGACATGTGTCCTCATTAGGGGATGAAACATGTCACGTTCCAATAAGAATATAAGGTCTACAAAAATACCAAATCGAGGTTACACATGTCCCTTTGACCGTGGCTCCACGTCACTCTAGTGATGTTAAATTTCCCTATCACACTAGGCTGACAACCTTCCAACATCCCTCAAATATCACGGTTAATATGCGTCCATGTAAATTCATGAATCTACAACTCACGTTGATTCATAACTTCGAAGTTAGAGAGTTTTTCGATGCAAAATCCTCCTTGCTTCCAGAGTTGGTCAGCACCAAGCTGACCTTGGTATAAATCCAACAGTCAGAGAGAGACCTAATGTTTCCACAAATCAACGATCCCCACCACTTCCTCACTTCATCATTTATGGGTTTGGTTGTGTAATCTCCAATTTCCTACAGAAGTGATAAGTCCTTGGACTACAGGATCTAGTGGCATGTGTCCTTAGTGATGGATTGCTGAGATGGAATCTAGCCTTTGGTGCTCCGACAAAGTGCACATTCATCAAGAGGTCAAAACCTCCCAGATATAATTGATCCATGGAAACGTGTCCTGGTGGATGGAGGGTTAAGAGGGGTTTACAATGGAGTCCCTAGATCGATGACTGAGGAGGATACTGAAGGATCGACGGTCTACATCATTTGGTAAATTCAACATTCCAAATTTCGACGTGTATCTTCCATCCCCCTCTCTAGAGATTTGAATCTTCAAACCACACCCTATCTATTCCCATGTGTACCTAGAGTTCATGAGCAGGATTTACTCTAGCTTGCAGAGCTTCAAGGAAATTTGCGCATCCTTATATCTACACTTTGATACCATCGAATACCCAAACTTCTAGATTGTCATTGATCTATGGACACGCGTTCCTCTATCTTCAACGATCTATATTAACTTCGTGACTCTGGAATTCAAGAGATTCATCATTGGACCACCCCTATTCTCCCAGAGTGAAACTTCATCGAAATACTCAATGCTACCCCTTCCCGAGGTCTGACCTAACGATTGAGATATATCCCCACTGGATTCCTAGATAAACGACCCTCATCAATTCATGACTCCAG
>JASDQU010106694.1:149718-167828 GCA_032191745.1 Picea mariana | reverse complement strand
ACTGAGCAATACCCTAGTTCTCCAAATCGATGAAAAAAACAACTTTTGAGGCATGGGACTCGAGAGTGAGGGTGATCTAGCTGAAATCCTATCCCAGGAATCCAACAGAGATGACGGTTCCTCACTCCGAGTCTTTGTTTCATTATATGTTGAGTTGCATGTCGCATCCCAAACAATTTCGAGGACTCTTGGCCAATTCCTCCTCAGGGCATAAAATCCCAACATAGCAACATTTTTGAGTTCCGTGAGATGGTGCAAGCTTGTTTAGGCATGGACTAGGTGACCACATTATCCATTAGCTCCCGAGGCATGGTTTCATAAATTGGACCCATTAATCCAAATGTTGCATTGCTTCAAACAGAGCAAAACACTAGTTCTCGAAATCATTGAGTAAAATAACTTCCGAGGCATGGCACCCGAGAGTGAGGGGTGCTCTAGCTGAAATCCTATGCCAGAAATTCAAGGTAGACAACGGTTCCTCAATATGAGTCTCAGTTTTTGTTATATGCGGAGTTGCAAGTCACATCCCAAACCATTTCCGGGACTCTTGGCCAATTCCTCCTTAGGGCATAAAAACCTAATAGAGTAGCATTTTTTGGTTCCATGAGATGTTGCAAGCTTGTTTAGGGATGGAATAGGTGACCGCATTTTTCTCCTGGGCTTTTAGTGGACGTGGAGTCAACCATGGACAAAGATATTGAGCTCACAAAACCACTCCCCACCATCTGTGGTTCTGACCCAATACTGGGGCTTTCGACAGCTGTTTTGTCGCCACTTGGCCAGCTCAAGTCTCCCGAGCCTCTGTCTCCTCTCACTAGAGAAATTATGTCTCCCCCTTCTTCTCTGCAAGGAGCAGACTCTTTCACTAGCTGTTCTGGCACTTTTTTCGATTATTTGGCCTCAAATCCTCTCTCTTCTGGTACCTTCCTCTCTGTTCCCGGCTCGACCGTTGACCTAGCCTTACACTGGCTTTCTCAGCAGGAAGAAGTTTTTCAGCATACCTCTCCACCTTTGCGCTTTGAACTTGATGGAAGTGGGTCGTTGTTGGTAGGAGTACAATCTTGCGAAAACATAGGTTTGGACCTTAGTTGCAAGGGGTCGAGTCCCTTACACTCTTAGTGATTTCACCCCTCATCCAAGGGTTTTATCTCGACCCATTTGGATGTTGAAGAACAATGGGGTTTCCCACTAGAGGGAAGGGATTCCTCCACAGAGTATACCCTAGAGGATTTATGGGATGACAGGGGTTTCCACAGAGGACACCAAAAAAGGAAAAGGAAAGGTCCTTCCTCAAAAGGGAAAGTGGGCAATCTGCTACTTGGGCGAGAAGTCGAATTGAACAATGTGGTGCAGATGGTGAACCAGACTCTGGTTGGGAGAGCCAGTGGTAGATTTTTTTCCCTCAAGACCATTGTTTCTTGGACATAGTCAGTTTGGAAAGAAGATCTGGGATATGGTTCAGAAGTTATCGAATTAAGTAGAAATTGGTTTGCCTTCCAATTTAATCAGTCGGAGGATGAAAAATGAGTGTTGGGGAGAAATTGGAGTATAAATTCTTCCCCTCTTTTGCTGAAGCCATGGAGTCCCCTTTTTGATGATTCCAGGGAGAAAATGGACAAAATCCATGTTTGGGTCCGATTTTCGGCCCTTCCTCTACAGTTCTGATCTCTTGAATATTTCAAAGCTATTGGAAATTTCTTGGGGGATTTCTTGGAAGCAGACCTCTCCTTCGAAAAGATAAACAAAGGAAAATTGCAAGGATATTGGTCAATCTTGATGTCAAGGAAGGTCTGGGAGAGGAGATTGACCTAACCTGGGAGGGTTATTGTTACACATTATTTTCGTCACCCTCATGATCATTAATGATGCAAACCTATTTGTTGCCTTCAGAGGGGTCAGTGGCCTGAATTCCTGAAGAAAGAAGGGATAAGAACTTTACCTGAGAGAAGAAGTTGGATTTTCCTTTGAAAAAACCCTATTAAGGAGGATTTCCGTAGGTTGCTCTATACATAGGGTGTGAAAATGCCTGATTTCCGCAGGTTGCACTATAGCTAGGTCGCAGAGTTTTCGCATGCTGCAGTACAACTAGGGTGTGATGACCTCTGTACGTGGGAAAAAATGAGCATTTTCTCAATGCTTCTAGAAGGAGAAGATTCTATGGTGAGGTGGCCTCCAAATGGTTTGGATCTTACTCACTTTAATGATTTAGTGGGATCATCCTAACCTCCTCACCTTATCCTCTTCAGCTTATAAAAGGAGAGGAGCTCTCATGGAGAAAGTTAGTTGGTTTTGGAGCTTGATTGAGTTGGATTGAGCTTGGGAAATTTATGTTGGCTTTGAGCTTTGCTTTATCAAGATAGATTGTGAGTAGCTATCAGATCCATGGTCTCATAATCCTTAAAGCAAGAAATGTGTGGGAAGCAAGGAATCGTTGGAAGGAACCTTATGACATCAAGGCATCCGGTTGTAATGTCTCTTCCTATTATTAATCTAATACAGTGGCATGTTTCTTTCCCATAGAATTATCTTATTTTATTGCATAATTCCTTGATCATATGCATAGTTTGTCATTGAATATACTTCTACTGCTTTCACTTTGGTTGGTTTGTGTCTCACTACAAGGTCATCTTCACAAGAGCACCGGAGCGAAACATGAACAACAAAGATATAAGGAAGCGACATTTAAAGGTATGTCTATCGTCTTTTGTTTGGTAGTAAATTTGATGATTAAAGCCTAGGGAAAGTGCCACGACTTGTCATGTTTTGTTCTATATCTAGGTGGATCTGGGGAGATCAGTCTATGTCTGCATTCACTGATTTATCCGATAACAAAATTGGCGACCATACTAGGGACCGAACCACTCCTTCCTAGGGTTCGTTAAACATAATCCGAGGTACTCATCCGAAGGATGAGCTTACATTTACAAGCATATGTTATCCTCCTCAAGCTTGCGTAAAAATAAAGAGGTACTCGCTAGAAATGGTGGGGGAAAAATTGGGAAGAAATGTGTCTAAACATGTATTCCATGGAAGAGTCGCTTTTAAACATGAAACCCTTTCACTTGCTTTGTGTCTAGGTTGGAAAATCCGCTTGTCTCTTGATCATACTCCTTTATAAGATTACAAATTGGTCTGTGATCCCTATTGTTGAGTCAGTGTTTCCAAGACAGTTGTCGTGTCGTCAATATGTTCAAAGAGAAGTTCGACCCTGAAAGCCTTCTATTGCATCGACCGTTTCTACAGTGCTTAAGCCTTCTATTGCAGTGGCCATCCCTAAGTCAGTCCTGAATCACTGGTTACTCTAATCTACTTCAAAACTTGTTACCCATTTCGTGTCATTGATGGGGGATACATTAAGGCCTTCCTCTGACGAGTTTTTTCATGTCGACTTCAACTCATTATCCAGGAATTAGACTTAGAAACCAATTGGTACCTTGGAACTTGCATGCCTCAATGGCGTGTTTCCTCGCTTTCGACAATGAGTTTTTATTATTGACCCTTGATTGGGAGACTCCACCAAGTGTTCGAGTTCAGCTCATTAATTCACATTCGTTGGATTGTACTAGTGTACCTTGGGAGTCATTGACATTAATGGTGATTTCCCTCGCACTTGTTAACTATTCTCATCATTGACCGGTAATCGAGTGGTTTCTACCATGTTCGACTTCAACACATGTATTCAGATGGTTAGATTCGTACTATAGAGTGGTGGAGATGAAGACCCTGAATCTTTTCTCATAGATTCAGGTTGTGTTGGAGTATATTGAGATTGTACTGTTACATAGATCCACATTGTATGTCTCATGGCTATGTTCAAATTTGAGTCTTTAACACATAGATCCACAGTGTATTTTGGTGTCTATGTTCAGATTTGAGTCATAATGGCATGGATCCACAGTGTGTGTTTGGTGGCCATGACCTATATTACTTGGCATGGATATTTGCATGCCAGCATTTATGATTTGAGTCATTTGTATTCTGAGTATGAGAATGCCTACCTCAGTAATGATATATTATTGTACTGTATTTCCTTGTTTGTTGGCAGGTTTCCGACAAATGTGTTCCTTGTTCCCTGCACACACTCGACAAAGTATTTCAACTATCACTCTGTTCTAACTTCATACTTTGGGGGGATCTCTATTACACATTATTTTCATCACCCTGATGATCGTTAATGATGTAAATCTATCTGTTTCCTTCAGAGGGGTCAGTGGCCTGAATTCCTGAAGAAAGAAGGGAGAAGAACTTTACCTGAGAGAAGAAGTTGGATTTTTCTTTGAAAAAACCCTATTAAGGAGGATTTCCATAGGTTTCTCTATACAGAGGGTGTGGAAATGCCTGATTTCCACAGGTTGCACTATAGCTAGGTCGCGGAGTTTCCGCAAGCTGCATTAAAACTAGGGTGCGATGACCTTTGCACGTGGGAAAAAACGAGCATTTTCTCGATGCTTCTAGAAGGAGAAGCTTCTATGGTGAGGTGGCCTCTGAATGGTTTGGATCTTACTCGCTTTCATGATTTAGTGGGATCATCCTAACCTCCTCACCTTATCCTCTTCAGCTTATAAAAGGAGAGGAGCTCTCATGGAGAAAGTTAGTTGGTTTTGGAGCTTGATTGAGTTAGATTAAGCTTGGGAAATTTATGTTGGCTTTGAGCTTTGCTTTGTCATGATAGATTGTGAGTATCTATCAGATCCATGGTCTCAGAATCCTTGGAGAAAGAAGTGTGTGGGAAGAAAGGAATCGTTGGAAGGAACCTTACGGCATGAAGGCATCTGGTTGTAATGTCTCTTCTTATTATTAATCTAATACAGTGGCATGTTTCTTTCCCATAGAATTATCTTATTTTATTGCATAATTCCTTGATCATATGCATAGGTTGTCATTGAATATACTTCTACTGCTTTCACTTTGGTTGGTTTGTGTCTCACTACAAGGTCATCTTCACAAGAGCATCGGAGCGAAACAGGAACAACAAAGATATAAGGAAGCGACATTTAGAGGTATGTCTATCATCTTTTGTTCGGTAGTAAATTTGATGATTAAAGCCTAGGGAAAGCACCATGTCCTATCATGTTTTTTTCTAGATCTAGGTGGATCTAGGGAGATCAGTCTATGTCCGCATTCACCGATTTATCCAATAACAGTTATACACACACTCAAATACTGGACTATGAGAATATACCATTTAGATGTCAGTACTGTCACAAGTATGGGCACTTGGTGGATTCTTTCCACCTTCTTTTAAGAACAAGAGGTGGTACTTACTATAGGGAAAAGTTAAATTCTTCCTCCCTAGTCCACAACAAGAGGCAAGAGGTAATCATCGGAAAGGATACTCCATCCTCTTCAGAACTAGGACTCACTACAAAGGTTACAGATGAAAATGAACAACTAGATCTCTCGCCACCCCACAAAAGGAAGACGAAAGGGCAATGGGATAATACAAGCACCTCCTCACCAATCTCAGATGTTTTGAAAACTCTATCTTTGGGTATTTCTCCTTGTCCTCTCCCCCCTATTACTGTTTTAATTAATAATTTGTCTCTAGAGGGTACCGATTGGATGGAGGCTCTGAAAAATTTATCTCTTAATACTATCTCTTTAAACTGTCCCGCAGCCAGACTGGATAGATCCATAGATTCTCCCCTTTTGGTAGCCCCACCCCCTCCTAAACGTCTTTTCCTTCTCGAAGAAAACTCTTCCTCCTCCTCTCAGTCATTGGAGTCTTCTTCTACCCGATATTTCTTAAGATCTTAGAAAAAATTCGTAGGTGGATTGGGAAAGGATGAAGTTTCCTCTCTAGATAGGGGAGGACGGGGGAGAAAATCTCTTCTTTCTAAAGCACAATCAAAGGCTAGATTAGATATTTTGGCCGGAACACAACAATATATTGAACGGTCACTTAGAGTAGAGAAGCCCCGAAGCAAGGTTCCAGTATGAAGATTATGTCTTATAACTATAGGGGTTTGGCAGGAGTCCACAAAAAATCTACCCTAAAAAGGGTGGTTTACATAGAACACCCGAACATTCTGCTTCTTCAAGAGACTTTGGGGGTTGGGGAGGAGGTAAAAACAAGTCTGGAGCACTTACTACCTGGGTGGGTTTTCATGTCGATAGATGCTTCGGGCAGATCCGGTGGACTGGCCACAGGATGGAACTTTAAAAATGTACAAGTTCTCAACTCTTGGGGCTTGGACTCCGAAATTTGGATCATGGTTTTTTTCTCCGATTTAAAGGAGACAATCCATTTAATTAACATCTATGGACCTTATCTGAACATGAAACCTTTCTGGGACACACTCCTCAAAATATATTTCTTTAAAGAGCTGCTTATTTTAGGGGGGGATTTGAATCTCTCCTTGGGTCCTTCTGAAGTTTGGGGGGGCACTGCGAGACCTGATCCGCTGGCTGATTACTTCGGAAACAAATTTGCAGAAGCCAATTTAACAGATCTGGATCCACTAATCCTCAAACCAACCTGGAAAAACAAAAGGATCGGATTTGATGGAGTGGCAAAAAGGCTTGATTGTTTTCTAATTAATGATTCTCTTCTGAACAACTCTTTTACTATCAAGCAGTGGATAGGTTTTGGAGGATTTTCAGATCATCATCCTATCTTCCTGGAGCTTAGACAAGGTTCTGAGAAACCAACCAACCCTTTTAAATTCAAAAAGACTTGGCTTGAAGATGAATCTTTTTTGAAGATGATAAAGGAGCATTGGATCCCCTTCTAACAAGATTTAACACATTCAACAGCTTTTCAGTTTACTGAAAATTTAAGAAGAATAAAAAAAAAGGTAAAACCTTGGGCATTCCAAAAAAGAAAACTAGAGGACAAGGAGCTAAAATAAATCAAATTTGAACTAAAAAGGTTCTCAGAAGTTAAAGGGGACCTTCTGATCTCAACAAAGTCAAAATTCAGATTACTACAATTGGAAAAAAAGAGGATAAAACTGCTAAAGGAAAAATAAGAAACCTGGAGATTAAAAAGCAGAGCTATATGGTTGGAAAGTGGAGATGAAAACATAAAGTTCTTCCAAGCCTATGCTAAAGGAAAAAAAAAAGTCGATATTATTTGGCATTTAAAAGATCAAGACAAAAACTTGGAAACTTCTTTTGAAGGAATGTCAACACAAGGAAAAAACTACTTCCATAATATATTTAAAGCAGACATCTAAGCTACAATAGAAGAAGTTGTCAAAGTGGCACAATATTTTCCCAGATTCATGGAAGCAAAAGAAAATCGATACTTGATGGAAGAAGTTACAGAAAAAGAGCTCTTAGAAGTATTCCACAGTTTCCAAAAAGATAAAAGTCCAGGCCTAGATGGTTGGACCATTGAATTCTTTCTGGGATGCTATGAGATTATAGGAACAGATCTGCTGAAAATGGTGGAGGATACAAGGATTTCAAGTCGTATCCCTCAGAGTCTCAACTCCACCTTCATTTCTCTCATCCGAAAAATGGATAATCCGAAGACACTGGATGAATTCAGACCCATCTCACTCTGTAACTATGCTTATAAAATTGTATCCAAAATTATAGCTCGAAGGTTCAAAAAAATCCTCTCCAAGAATATTTCGAAACAACAATTTGGTTTTCTGGAAGGGAGACAAATTCATGAAGCCATAGGAATAGCACAAGAAGGATTACATAGTATGAAGACCAGTAAATTAAAAGGGGCAGTGCTTAAAATAGATCTCTCAAAAGCCTATGATCGAGTTAGCTGGCTGTATATTCAGTTATTATTGACTCACCTAGGCTTTGAAGTTCCTTTCATTACTTGGATCATGAGATGTCTTACTACAACATCCTTTGCAGTCTTAATAAATGGCATCACCTTTCTTTACTCCTGAAAGAGGGCTCAGACAAGGCTGCCCCTTGTCTCCACTCCTCTTCCTTTTGGTAGCAGAAGGACTCAACAGAGCACTTACATAAGGTAAGACTATAGGTGAACTCTCGGGAATCAAAATTACTTGAGCTTTGTCTCTCACACATCTCTTTTTTGTGGATGATGTCTTACTTTTCAGTGGAGGGTCTATAAGGGAGGCAGAGACTCTAAGGGACATTCTCTCACTTTTCTCAAAACCAACAGGGATGCAAATAAATGACTGAAAATCGTCGCTCACTACTTTCCTTCTATCATAAGAAGAAGAGCTATCCCATTATACTTTCTTTCCATCTGAAACAAGGGATTTAGATGATGGACTAAAGTACTTGGGTTTTAATCTAAAATCCAATGATTATAGAAAAGAAGATTGGAAGTGGCTCTTGAAAAAACTGGATAAAAGACTAAATACTTGGAGTCATCGGTGGCTGTCACGAGGAGGAAGATTGGTCTTGGTTAAATCAGTCTTGGAAGCTATCCCTGTATACTGGATGTCCCTCTCTTGGATCCCTAAAGGAATTCTGGATGCTGCAAGAAAACTCTCCTCAAAGTTTCTTTGGAGTGGGAAAAAGGAGTCGCATGTAATCCCTTGGGTCCGATGGGAGAAAATAGCCACACCAAAGGCTTTGGGTGGGAGGGGTTTGAAAAAAATCTTCGTTTTCTCTAAAGCACGGGCAACAAAGGGGGGGTGGCGTCTTATAAATACTTCTAGTCTTTGGACTAAGGTTATCCTTCAAAAGTACATTGCACCAGTATCTCTTGAGGCTTAGATAAGAATTCAACCAAAACCAACGAAGGGAGCATCGATGATCTGGAAATCCATCTTAAATGCCTTTCTTTCCATTGAAAATGGTTTAGCTTGGAAAATTGGAAATGATAATCGACTCAGACTTGGTCAGATCCCTGGCCAGGAAGTGATGGGAAACACTTACTCACTGAGCAACTAATTCAGTCATTATACTCCAGGGATATCCTTTTCCTAAGCTTCTTAGCGGACCCTAGCTTCTCTACTCTCTGGTCTCAGGGATGGAAGGATCCCTACAATTTGGGGCTTAGAGAAGAAGAAATTCGAGAACTAGAAAATTTTATCCACTGCCTAAAGATAGCACAAATCAGACTTTCAGACTCCGAGGATGAATTAATTTGGGACCCTGCTCCCTCTGGGTCCTACTCCCCCAAATTGGGGTATTTAAAATGCAATTCAAAATTGAGTACACAGGAGGCAGTTTGGTGGTGGAGTAGAATATGGAAAGTTAAAAGCTCGACAAAAAACTGACTGTTCATGTGGAATGTCCTTCGAAATAAGGTCCCAACTTGGGACAATCTATAGAAACAGAATTTTGTTGGGCTCGGATGGTGTACACTATGAAAATCTAAAGGAGAGTCTTCTATCCATCTCTTTTTAAATTTCAGATACATCAACAAAGTTTGGATGGAAATCTCCAGGTTGCTAAATCTCCAGTGCTTGTGGGAAGGAAGGGACTTGGAGCACTCTTGGCATACTTGGTGGAATAATAAGGATTACAAACACTTAAAAGCTCTTCCCCTCTTGGTTATTTGGGGAGTTTGGCTTGCCCAAAACTCCTACATTTTCAAAGGATTACCTCTTTCCCATGAGATCTCGGCATCAAATAGTATTGTTCTCTTACCCTCCTTCTCCTCACAGAATTCTAGTCCTCCCACAAGACGAATGCAAGAGTTAGTGATCGACGGGTCTTCCCCCTGGGGATTTTTTTATGGAGCCTCACAAAAAGATCTCTGTGGAGGGGGAGGACTCCTCTACTTTTCCCCCTCACACTATTTTTTCTTGACTTCTGGCCTTGGTTCAGGAACAAACAATTATGCATAAGTTATGAGTCTCAAACTACTCATTGTCTTTGCCATAGAAAAAGGATTCTGGATTCTAAAAGTTTATGGGGATTCTTTAAATGTTATAAGTTGGATAAAAGACACTCAAAGATGTTTAAACACAAGACTTTCTAGATTGGTGGAAGACATACAATGTTTGCAGACAAATTTTGACTTATTTGATTGCCAACATGTCTACTGGGAAAATAATAAAGAAGCGGACCAGAGGTTGAAGGAAGGGATTAACATGGTTATGGGCCAATGGAAAATAATTGAGCACCATAATGAACAATCAAATGAATTTTGCCACAGTCCTTTTTTGGAGAAAACACTTAGTTTTTGAACACACTTTGAAGAACATGAGTTTCTTGTTATTTGTCAAACGATCAACTACAATCTATGTATATATTTTGTGCACACTATATACAAAACATAGTATATAAAGACAACATAAGCATCTACAACAGAACTAGAGCCAGATACTATACAAGACAAAGAAGCATACATACACATTCTTGAAATGCAACAAATAACGTGCAATTATAAGACTACAATGTAACAGAATACACCATTTTTTAAGGTGTATATGCATAATGTAATTTTGTTTCTAGAAGTAATAAAATTACGCTTTTTTTCCAAGGAAAAAAAAATTTACTCTATAATAATATAAGTTTTTAAAGATGCATGATATATTTAACTAATTAAATTGAAATAAAAAAAGTTAAATTACTAAATGAAAGCTAAAAAGGACACAACATGAGTTGTTAAAATGGAAGCAAAATGTGGCTAAAAAATGGAAGTAAAACTCGACATTAAATTTGAAGCCATACTTGGAGCTATTTTTGGATCTAAGTAGGAAGCTAAATTGGTTTCTTAACAAGAAGAAAAATTGGATGCTAATTAAGAAGCAAATCCCAACACTAAAAGAAAGCAAACCCTGGACCTAAAAAAGAAGCAAAACTAGACGCTAAAAAGGAAGCAAACCTTGGAACTAAAAGGAAGCAAACCATGGAGCTAACAAGGAAGCAAATCTGGAAGCAAAAAAGATGCAATAATGGAAGCACATTTGGCGTTAATTTGGAATCCAAACTAGGAGTTATTTTTGACATTACACTAGAAGCAAAACATGAAGCATGATTGGGAGCTAAACTAGGCACGACACTTGGAGCTAAACTAGGCGCTAAACCAAGAGCTAAACTAAGAGCTAAACTAGGCACTAAACCAGGAGCTAAACCATGAGCTAAAATAGGAGCTAAACCATGAGATAAATTAGGTACCACACTTGGAGCTAAACTAGGCGCTAAAATAAGAGCTAAACCAGGAGCTAAACTAGGTGCTAAACCATGAGCTAAACTAGGAGCTATACCTGAAGCTAAACTAGGTGCTAAACCAAGAGCTAAATTAGGCGCCACACTTGGAGATAAACTAGGCGCTAAACTAGGAGCTAAACCAAGAGATAAACCATGAGCTATTTTGAGCATTATTGAGGGAGCTATATCTCAGTTTAGGCACTAAATCTAGAGAAAAACTGGGTGCTAAATAAAGAGCAAAACTGGGTGCTAAAAAGGAAGCAAAACTAGGTGCTAAAGAGGGAGCAAAAACTGGCGTTAAAGAGGGAACTAAACTGGGCGCTAAATTCGGTGCCCAGGTGAACACGTCGTTTAGCACTAGGTTTTGAGCCGTCCCATCGACCCAATTCATACCCTGAAATGCACTAAAATCCGACGCTAATGGCCTGTTTTGTTGTAGTGGTACTCTAGCATTGAGGATATTAGTTTAGGAAAGAAGGAAACCCAAAATTTACACTTCGCCTGATTTCCATTCGAATTTTGATTTGTTTATGATTGAAGATGATCCTAGACTGTTAGGGAGGTAGCATATTCAGAGGATGAAAAACATTGGAAAAAGGCCATGATGAAAGAAATGGAAGCATTTGAACAGAATGAGGCATAAGATCTAGTGGATTTTCCAACTCGAGGAAATCCCACTAGTAGAAAATGGGTGTTTAAGAATAAGTTTAAAGTAGAAGGAAAAGAGGAGAAACAAAAACCTTGGTTAGTAGCAAAAGTTTATTCCTAGGTAGAGGGAATTGACTTTGGTGACATTTTTTTATCATTTTTCCAAGTTAACCTCAATTAGATTTCATTTTTCTGTTGCGGCTAAGTTTGATTATGAAGTAGAATAGATGGATGTGAAGACAATATTCCTACATGGGGATCTAGAATAAGAAATCTACATGAAGCATCCAGAAGGATTTTCTATGAAGGGAAAGAAAGAGTTGGTATGCAAGATGAAATTGTTCCTGTATGGGTTAAAGAAGTCACCAAGGATGTGGTATAAAAAATTTGAACTTATATCTTAGGACTTGGCTTCACAAGGATCAAAGCACATCACCGTGTGCATTTCAAATTACTCTGTGATCATATTATTTATTTGGTCTTTTATATGGATGATGTGTTGTTGATAGGAAACGATAAGGAGATTATACAGGATGCGAAAAAACAATTGTGCTCTAAATTTGACATTGTAATATCCCATATGTTGCTAGTCTAGGAATCTTTGCTAATATGTGTGTATGATTAATGATTTACAACATATAAATGAGTATACAAATAACAATTACGACAAAATATTGCAAAGCTTATATTAGGATATCTATGTGGAGTAAAAATGTCGAATGTGGCTGAATAAAATGAATCACTCGGCTAGATCAATGAAAAAAGGACCTTATCTAGAACACAATAAGAAAACTAAATGATAATACCTGATAATATATGAACACTATAGGACCAATGGATTATTTGGAGCTATGAATGCTCATACGGTAACTGCTGCAAGTTTAGAAAGTTCGCCATGGTGGCTATATCTCTCGGATCGGCCTGGAAACTATCCCAAACAACAGGATCTCCCTCTCAGTCCTGGTGACTGAGCGACCCCTCTGCTGGTGTGTTTGGACCTCAGATGGATCCCCTTGAGGAATGCACCCCTCTTCTACTGGGAAAAGTAAGCCCTAGTGATTCCACTGTCAAAATTGGCTGGTATGTTGCTCAAATTGATCGCCTTGGCCTACTGTGAAATGGCTCGGAAAGGTTTCCATGGATATGATATAATGATCGATCGGGAACCCCGAATGTATCCTTCCTAAGTGTCGCACTCCCAATGTCTAGAAAATGTGTCCCAGATGATTCCTCCGTCAGAATCTGACGAAAAACTAGGAAAAAGATGCGCCTAACCTTCCTCTCAACTGGGTCAGAGGGGAATCTCTAAACTCTCCCTGAATGGGACAAGTTGATCCACTAAACCTCCTCAGAATTTGTGCCCTCTCCCTGAACAAGTGTGCCCCTACTATTGAATCCTGTAGAACTACTGCTGAAGACTCATGGAAGACCTGTGTGACCTCCCCCGTGACTAGGGTGTGTCTCTCAACACCGAAATAAACCACCGGTGTATTCCTCCTAGAATCCATTGAACTATCTCTCCTAAGATGCGCCTCTCTCCTCAATGACAAGTCAAAATCTGCATAATGATGAACTAGGTCGCTTTACCTTATCTTATAGCTTCGTGAAACCCTAATTCATTGTTAACTCTATTTTTAGCTCACATGTTCTATTTTTATCTCAAGTTGGATTAAAAGTGCTTTTAGTCACTTTTAGCTCAATGTCACTTTCAAATTATAACACCCTTGGCTGGAGTGACCTCTAGTAACCCTGTTTACCCCTTTTTGTCCCTAGATATAGTCTAATGGGGCTATTTAGACCATTAAGCCTCCTCTCTGGAGCTCCTATTTGGAAAGGGACATTACAGTCCTCCCTTCCCGAAATTGTTTGTCCTCAAGCAATACCAATCTAGGGTGTTGCAACACTTGCTCGCTCTCCCAAGTAGCATCCTCTACTGGAAGCCCTCTCCATCTGATCAAACACTCTTTAATGACCCTTCTCCTCAGTTTCCACTCTCAAAACTCTAATACCTCCTCTGAAACCAACTCTAATTGTCCCTCCTCGTCTAATGGGGGAAGCTCCTTTGATGTGTTGATGAATTGTCCCACCGCCTTCTTGAGGAAAGATACAAGGAACATGTTATAAATCTTTCTCCCCTTTGGAAGCTCTAGCTCATAGGAAACCTCGCCTACCCAACGGATGATCTTGTAGGGTCCATAAAATATGGGCTTGAGCTTCTCGGCCCCACTCTTATTCATAGATGATTGTCTGTAAGGTTGGAGTCTCAAGAAAACCAAATCCCCAACCTCAAAGCTGTGCTCTATCCCGTGCCTGCCCGCACTCATCTTCTATCGATTCTATGTTGTTTGCAAGTTCTCTTTTAACAATTTGAGAATCTCCTGATTCTCTGTGATCCAATCCTTGGCCCTGGGATCTCTGCTCTCCCCAAAAACCAAGTCTATCAAAGTGGGAGCATCATACCAGTACAATGCTTGGAAGGGTTTCATACCAATGGACATGTGGAAAGTTGTGTTGTAACAATACTCTCCTAAATGTAGCCACTTGACCCATGTTCTCTGTTGTCCACCCACATAGTTCCTCAAATACCCTTCAACCCACTTGTTGATGATATCGGTCTTCCCATATGTCTAAGGTCGATAGCTAGTGTTGGGTGTCAACTCGATCCCCAACAATCTAAACAAATCCCTTCATAATGTCCCAATAAACCAACTATCCCTATCGCTGATAATGTTCCTCAGCAACTCATGAACTCTGAAGACCTCTTTGAATAATAACTCAACTACCTGAACTGCATTGTACTTTGTCGGTATGGCATAGAAGTGAGAAAAATTGGTCAATATGTCGACCACTACATAGATGAAATCCTTACCTTGGACCTTGAGTAGGCCTTTGGTGAAGTCCATCGATATGCTCTCCCATTTTTTCTCTGGAATGGGAAGTGGTTGAAGTAGCCTTGTTGGAAGCATATGCTCTGACTTGTTATGCTAACAAGTCACACACTCACTGATGTACCGCATAGCGGCCTGTTCGAGGCCCTTCCATGAGAACTTATCTCTGATCTGCCTGTAGGTTTTGAAAAACCCTTGATGGCTTACTAGTGGTGAATCATGAACTGTTGCGAGGATCTTCTTCTTGAGCCCTGAATATGGTACCAAGTAGACTTTGTCCTTGTAGAATATGACATCGTGAATGACCCTGTACCTGTCATCCAAAATCTGTCCATCCAAAATCTCGCAAGTGGACTGGTTCTTGGAATATTCCACCAACAAGTGGGATTTTCAATCTGTTGAAACCTCCATCAAAGAACATGCCACAGGTCTCCTAGATAGCACATCGACCACAATGTTCTTCTTCCCCTTGACATACTCTATGTCAAAGTCGAATTCCTGTACCTTCGTCATCCATTTCTATTGGTGCTCACTGAGGTCCTTTTGCTCAAGGAAATACTTCAAGCTGCTGTGATTTGTTTTGACCATGAATTTGCTGCCCACCAAATATTGTCTAAATTTGGTCAAGGCATGCATGATTTCCAGCATTTCCTTGTCATAGATGGAGTACAACCTCTCGAGGTGACTGAGCTTCCTGCTCTCAAATAAAATGAGGTGTCCTCCCTACAACAAAACTTCCCTGATAGCCTCACCGAATGCATCACACTCTAATATAAATGGCAGAGTAAAGTCTGGTAATGCTAACACTAGAAGTGTAAGACTTATTCAAGGAAGGTGGACTCATACATCAATAAATTATCCTGGGTGAGGGGGTTAGGGTAGGACCCTAAGAGTTGCACCAACCATTGCTTCCTATCCTTAAAATTTATCTCTTAAACAACAAAGATGGGCCAGTGAACATCATGCCAAAAAATTTGAACTTTGAATCATGGTTATTTATCAAAATATGATCATAGATATGCTTTACAACAGTAACATTCTTAATAGTTTTAGAATGGATGTTGATTTCTCAATAAAAATATCAAGTGGGTCCAAGATATTACTACATCTCTTTTTAATCACCAATCAAAAGTGGAAAAATATCTATTTGTATTCCATCACAAGTCTCATGAATTTATTAATGAAAAAATGTCATATTTTTCATATATTCATCAAACAAATTAATATGTTATTTGGACTACCTAGGTGGATCACAATTGACATAGACTCAATTTCACTAGTCACTTTTGTATGACATTGTTTCATCCAACTCAACACGAGGACAAATCATGTTCAATAGAATGAAAATAAATCAAGAGACATGTATAAGGTTGAATATGACCTGAAATAAGTAAGTGGGCTTATGTTTACCAACAACCTTGAAAAGAACTATAACTAAGAGAGCATCACAATGAATAGTGATCTCTCCATCTATATGGACCTTACCATGTGTTGGCCACATAATAGGGAAAGTTATTTATATTATAGTTATGTCCATAAAATACCATTGCATGTTGTGTTCTATGTTTAAGATATCAAGTAACATTAGGGAGCAGTGAAAGGTCCACATGTGCATGTATTAGTCTTAGATGAGAAAAACAAATTTTCTCATAATGTGAAGGAATTGTACAACAAAAAGTGATAGAAATTTGTTGGAAATCACTCATTGTTTAATTAAGTGGAAACACCTTCCACAAGAAGAAAACAAGTGGAATCCAAATGCTTTGATAGGAAGCAATCAATGTTTTCCCATATTTAAGGGAAAGTGCCTTAAAATGGGGAAAATAGCTTGTGATCAATTCTTACTAATAAATATAACTATTTATTAGCTTGAGGAACTTGTAAATATTGTAATGATTATAAGCTATATTGTTATTTCCAACAAAAAAAGTTTCTCATATAAAAGAAAGCAAAATATCACATACTTGTGATGAAGTTATTCAAAAGAACATGATTAAAACCCATTGGAACAAACCACTAAACCAGTGCAAATCCTCCCCACTAGTTATATGTAGACTTTAGTAGTCAAATCTCTCTGCGGAGGGGGTCCCTTGTCCCACAAACAATGAGGTCTTATACACCAATTTGGTGTGTGGCTTATCTGTGACCTTAAAATTAAATTATTATTAGATGAATAGTACTTCAATAGCAATCTCAAAAGTTGTTGTCCAAAATATAGAGTTATCTTTATTACAATAATACAAATAATCTATTTTAAGGTAATGACTAAGCTAGACACCAAATTGTTGTATGTGACTCCTTATCATGTGGGACAAGGGACCCCTTCCATGGAGGGATTTCACTACTAAAGTATATTGAGGTATACATACTAACCCCCCTTTGGATTTGAAATTTTGACCTCCAAGGAGGAAACACATGTTTGGGCCAGGTGCTCTCTACAATCGAGGATGGGGAGACGTTGTCACATTAGGTTACCATGATGCTAGATTTCAAAATTTTCAAAAATTTAAAGTGGACTCAATTAAAAAAATCCACTCAATTAATAAAAACAAAAACTACACATACTATTATATGTATCTTATTAGTCCCTGTCGGAAGCCCTGGGACTATAGCAATGAGTTCATGATTGATTTGACATTAGTTTATGGTTGACTTTAAAAATTTTCAGAAATTCTAATGTTTAACTTAGGAAGTTTCAATTCATATATTTTAAAATAAATAAAAAATATATTTGTTACAATTTTATTGGCTGATAACTTTGAAGTGTTATTGCCAGCTTCACTTCTTCCAATACTTTAATTAATGTTTATTTCACTTCTTCCAACTGCCCCCTTAACTCAATTACTCACTGTCCTTGTTACCTTGAAGTGACCTAACCTTCGTCCTTTCACGCTCTCCCATTCGTCTTGTTATTAATATCATGTCTGAAATAAAATTTGTATTTATCGTCGCTTCAAATCAGGGAAAAGGTGTGTGTTACTTTTGGTAAATGGTGCATGTCAAGTGTTTGACTCCGTCCCTTCTCTTCCACTTGCTCTGCATTGAGTTACGCTCCATGACACGTAGATTTGGCAAGTAATATGAACCCAATGGGGGCATCGTCGTTATGTCTGTTGAATGCTTCCATGTGTATTTTTCCAAAGGTTGTATTATTTGGTGCATATTGCTGGTTGGGCCAAGTATTAATGTGGAATGAATTATTTTATTCTATTAATATATTTTGTTAAAACATTTTTGAAAAGTGATAACTAGCCATGTTACTAAATATTAATATATTATAAAATAAATATTAAATTTGGTAATTGAGTTTAATTTGGAGGTTTGAGATTATTTTCAATGTAGGAGTTGTTTAGAATTTAATTATAGATATTTTGTAAATTTGAGTTTAATAAGAGGTTTTGGGATTATTTTTAATTAATTTGATTATAAATATTTTGTAAGTTTTTATTTTTTTATTATATATTTGTTAATGGATTTTAATCATTTTAATTTAAATAAACTAAATTAAGCTATTTTGAGTAGTTTCAA
>JASDQU010106694.1:117715-127996 GCA_032191745.1 Picea mariana | reverse complement strand
AACATTTTTGAGTTCTGTGAGATGATGAAAGCTTGTTTAGGCATGGAATAGGTGACCACATTATCAATCCATTCATGATGGATTGTTTCATAAATTGGACCCCTAAATCCAAATGTTTCATTGCTTCTTACTAAGCAAAACCCTAGTTCTCCAAATCTATGAAAAAAACAACTTCTGAGGCATGGAACCCGGGAGTGAGGGGTGCTATAGCTAAAATCCTATCCCAGGAATCCAATGGATATGGTGGTTCTTCCATCCAAGTCTCTGTTGTTGTTATATTTCTAACTTTAAGTCACATCCCAAACCATTTCAGGGACTCTTGGCCAATTCCTCATTAGGGCATACAAACCTAATGAAGCAACATTTTTGAGTTTCATGAGATGATGCAAGCTTGTTTAGGCATGGAATATATGACCACATTGTCCATCCACTCACGCTGAATGGTTTCATAAATTAGACCCCTTAATCCAAATGTTTCATTGCTTCAAACTGAACAAAACCCTATTTCTCGAAATCAATGAGTAAAGCAACTTTCAAGGCATGGAACCTAAGAATGAGGGGTGATCTAACTTAAATCCTATGCCAGAAATCCAAAGGAGATGACGGTTCCTCAATCATATTATCAGTTTTCATTATATTTCCAGTTGCAAGTCACATCCCAAACCATTTCTGAAACTCTTGGCCAATTCCTCCTCAGGGCATAAAAATCTAATGGAGCTACATTTTTGAGTTTTGTGAGATGTTGAAAACTTGTTTAGGCATGGACAAGGTGACCACATTACCCATCTTCTCCTTAGGAATGGAACCCATGAGTGAGGGGTTCTCTAGCTGCAAGGAATGTAAAGGAAATTCATGACATAGCATGGCAAGGCAAAAAATGATATGGAAAGGCATGGTATGCAAATATAAGGCATGGCAAGTGAATGCAAGGCATGGTATGGAGGGACATGGCATGGAAATGCATACCATACGATATCAAGGAATGACATGGAATGGAATGGAAAGGCAAGGCATGACATGGCATGGAAAAGAAAGAAATGCAAAGGCAAGGCACAACATGGCATGGAAAAGTATGGAATGGTATGGAAAGACAAGGCCAAGAATTGCAAGGCATGGTATGGAGAGGCATGGCATGGAAAGGCATACTATATGATAGCAAGGAATGACATAGCATGGCATGGAAAGGAAAGGCATGGCATGTCAGGGCATGGCAAGGCAAGGGAAGGCATGGAATTGCATGGCAATGCAAGACATGGTAAGGAAAGGCATGCAAAGGCAAGGAATGGCATGACATAGCAAGGCAAGGCAATGCATGACATGAAAATACAAGGAAATGGAAGGTATGGCATGGAAAGGCATACAAAGGCAAGACATGACATGGAATGGAATGTAAAGGCAAGACATGAAATGGAAAGGCATGGTATGGAAATACAAGGCATGACAAGTGAATGCAGGGCATGGTATGGAGAAGCATGTCAAGGAAAGGTATACCATACGATAGAAAGGCATGGTGTGGCATGACATGGAACAAAAAGGCATGTCATGGCATGGAAAGGCAAGGCATGAAAAAGGAAAGGCATGGCATGGCATGGAAATACAAGACAATGCATGGCATGACAAGGGAAGGCAATGCATGGCATGACCAGGCAAGGGATGACATGGAAAGGCATGCAAAGGAAACACATGATATGGCATGGCATGTTAAGGAAAGGCATGGAAATGCAAGGCATGGAATGGCATGGTAAGGCAAGGAAATGCATGGAAAGGAAAGGCAATGAAAGGTATGACACTGCAAGGCATGGAAATACATGGAATGGCATGAAAAGGAAAGGAAAGGCAATACACCATGACACCTTTTATTACATTTTTGTCATAATTTTCAACACTTTAGGGCTTGATGTATTACATTTTTCTTTGGAAGGATTGACATTTGGATGCGGTCTAGCTAAATGAGTATCGAGAGCATCTTCAAAATTACCTATAAAATAGTTAATTCTCAAAGGACCTTTGAAGCATATTACAATGGGACAAAATGTCCTAGAAAAATATTCATTTTTGAAATATAAGAGAAGAAGATATTGCTATAGTGGGAAAATCCCTCTATGGACTACACCATGGTTCTAAAATGTAGGCAGAGCTAACTATCTAAAGTCTCCTAATTTTTATCAACTATCCCGACGTTATCCCACAATCATACATAAAAGACAAAGTACAGGGATCCGATAGGCATGCCTTAAACTCCGTGTCCGGTGTCGATCCCTTTGCGCTCGGTTGTTTCCTAACTGCAAATCTCCCCCCAAGGCTGACCCGCCTTCACCAAAAGACAAACAAGAAACTATAATCATGCATTATATGTATGGATTAATGGGTTACACATCATAACCAAGAAATGTAAACAAATCATAAAGATTTAAGACGTCATTTGGTGGGATGGAAAACGTTCTTCTTTATATTAATCTCACAAAATTCGTTTACAACATGAGACCGACACTACTCCTCGAACTTGGTCCTGGGATCCTCTTCACCATGCACCAACTACTTCCACGTGTTCTTCTCCTCTTCAGTTCTCTCTAGGGAAATGGAAAGGATTTGCAAAGGAGGAAGAAGGCATTCTGTCTAAAAATCACAATGTGGTTGCAAAATATTGGGGCAATGGGGGAATATTGAAATGGGTAGAGTTTCTATGCTCTCATGCTTCTCTTTGGAATGGGGCCCCAACACCTTATTTTATAGGCCAGAAGAGATAGTAATGGTTGGGGTGACTGGCTATGGGTGGTCAAATGGTTAAGTAACGACCCAAAAACCCGTATCCATTTTCAATTTTCATTTTTCATGATTTTTTGTGAGTGTACGTAGGCTGTAGTGGTACAGAAAGTGTCTGTACATGGGAATTATTGGTGTAGGGCATGTACACCTTCAAAACAACGGTTTTTTAGAGGAGCTTTTCAATGATGGCTTGGAAAATATAGCAAGTAAGATTACCTGATGTCAGGTATGCATGTTTGGTGTAGTTTAGGGTTATAACAGATGCCCCCTAATGTGTGAGGTTTGAAGAGCTGTTGGCACAGGGTCAGACCCAGGGTTCAACGCTCAAGAGAACACCAACAAAATCCTAACTACCATCCCTTTCGGCAACACCTGCGAAGTAGATGAAGTCTCACCCAAGGTAGAGGCAGGGGTGGTTTCGGGACTCAAGTGTCTGAAACCTTAGCTAGGACACCGATCTGTGATTATATCTATTACAATGCATTTAGCAAAGATCATTCATCTATATTTAACCCTTATGGTACTTCGTAGATGGCATAGAACATCACAGTGAATACTTAGACTAAATATGATTCAGTACTTAGCCACACACAGATTATATTCAACAGATCAAGCACTAAACATCTTATATATCAGATCTAACATTTATTCTTTTATCATAAGCACAAAACATAGCTAGATCTACTTAATCACAACAAGCACTTAGCCAAAAGGAAACAACACTTAGGTCAAAGCTCAGAGCACATTGCACAGAGTTACCATGGTTCACCCCCACCCTAGGGATACATCCACAAAGTCTTATTCTTTATATTATCTCGGTTAAGAAGTTACATCATGGAGATTCAATGACCCTTACTTCACACAGGACATAAGATTTGTGCAGCTCGCTAGATCCTTCTTCCTTGCGCTCAACACAAAACCACAACAACTTGCACTTAGCATTCCAATCTCCTTACAATCATGCATAGAGCACTTGCAATACACATCCGACCACATAGGTCCAACTACTAGCACTAAGCCTTTAGCTATACATTTTCACTAAGCTATCCCCCCTACTTACATTTCCTAAGTATCTATTTATAGATTAAAAAATGGGCCTAAACGTGGGTAAACCCATAGGCCGACATTCCTTTCCTTTTACATCAACCTAAAAATCCTAAAAGGTACCCAAAAATAGGTCTTTCTTACTTTGCATTGCACTCCATATTTGGCAAGTTGTCGTAGTCCCAAAATGGTCAAATATGACCAAGTATCCTTCAAAACTTGGTCAAGGGCCAATAGGCCCCCAACACTCACCTATGACTCATCCCAAGTCACTTAGGTCTGTTCAATTTTGCCTTGAATGCCTCGAGCTTGGCTCGAGATGCTTCGACCTGCTGTAGTGAGACAACCTCTTGCTCAATAAGTTCCTGGATCACTGTGTCATTGAGCGGTCCTTCTAGGCACTGTTCTACAGTGATGACAACTTGTTTGTGTTCAGCTTCCTGGTTTTCAAGTTCAGTGAACAGTTGGCATGCCTTTTCTTGGATCGGCTGAAGCTGTTGGGAGACTTCCATAACTTTACTTTGCAGCGCATGTACCTATTGTTGGGCTGTGCGTTGTTCTACGAACCTCTTCATTCTTTTGACTGAGGTCAAAGTCTTTATCTGCGCCTATAGAGTGTATACATGCTACTTGGCTTCATGGAGTTGTGCCTCCAATGTCTACAATTATGGAGTCTCTGCGAGGGTCTCATAACTCTGGGCACTTCTAGTGCTCAGTTGATTTCATTCCAAGGCAAAGGTTTTTAACCGACCAACTATGCTTCGAGCAGTGGACTCTCTTAGATCTCTAATTTCTTGAGGGGTCTTGGGCACGATGCAGAGCTCCAGATCCGTGATGCACTATTGGAGTTGCTGGATTACTTATTCTAGTTGGGTCACCTGCTGTGGGAGATGGTATTCCATATTCACCTCTATGACTGTCATAGAGTGCAGTTCTTTGTGAATCCTTTCCTAGACTTCAAGTTTCTCTGATAGAAAATGTGCCTTTTCCTCATCCCACTTTGCTTTCAGGGAAACCTTTTCTCGTTTTTCCTCCTTCTATTGTTCTATAAGTGTTTTCTGTGCTTGCATCAAATCCTGGGTGGCTTGCACTATGTCTTCTTGAGCTCGTCGAAGGCGAACTTCGACTTGATCAACGATCTGGTGTAACTGTGTTGGTTCATCGCCTGTTCCTAATGTTTCACTTATCACGGGTGTTGTAGACACTACTTGGCTGGACTAGAGTGCCTGCTGCACTTCTTTGAGTTCACCTTTGATTTGGTTGAAGAGCTCCTCCTTCTTTTCTTCTTGCTTTTCTACAAGCTCGAGTGAAATGTCGTTCAACACGACAATTAAGAAGTCAAAGTCATCCGGGGTAAGGGTAGTTTTAAGCATGGTCTATGTAGCCTTAGATTTCTTTCAGGAGGAGGGTCTTGGTGTTGTCATATTTCTTTTCATGGAGGGATCCTCCTCCTCTCTTGGTGGAGTCACTTCGCCTCTATTTTGCTCCACTTCTATACTGTCTAGCTCGTCACCATCACCTCCCTGTGTAGGTGAGATCGAAGAAATATTCATGGATGTGCTAGGGACATATTCAACTTCGTCATCCTTCTTAGTCCTGCTTGGCCCAGGTGTATTCGACATAGTTTCAAGGATTTTTTCGTCAGACATATCTGTGGGGTCTGCTGCAACAAGTAGGTTTGTTGACCATTCCTTGGTGATCTCCTCCAGGTCGTCCTCTGTCAGCTTGTAGTAGGATTGGAGCTGCTATCTAAACCTATGAAGTGTGTTTAGGGTGATTCATGGTGTAGACTAAATTGTAGTTTTCAGTTGGTTGAAGTAGGTGTGGAAGACAAAATTAGACTTCCACTACTTGTTCATGTCGCTAGAGTACCAAAACATACAAAACTTTGTAGCTAGTGGTTCTAAAGGTTCGATCTCCGAGAAAGTGGCTCCCTCTGGCAGCTCCCAAGAAATTAAAGATATGAGTATGAGTAGCCAACTAAAGTGGAACTCATACCCTTGGTCTTGCACTCCTCTGCAATCTAGCTCTAACTAGTTAACGAGGTACTGTACCCAATTCATCTGTAGTCCCTCGACGCACTTCCCTGAGAGGTCAACTACAAAGCTAGTCACCTGTATTGGTCTGTTCTTATGAACTAATTTTCCCACAATCAACTGACATGCAAGATGCATTTCACTGCTCTAGATGGAGGCTACCTTGTAGCCTTGTGTGCCCTTCTCTACATCGCCATAAGTTTCCTTTATCCACTGTGCTAGTGCTCGGTCGGAGGTATTGCCTGGGTAAAATTCATGTGGGTCAGGGCCTTGCATGTTGAGTCCTATGATTTGATTGATTAGAGTCGGATCCACAGTAATGCGGTGGTCCATCCATAAATATACACCGTGATAACAAGACAACAACAACTTGATGCATGCATTGACTTCTTGGTGTCTACCAAAGTGAGGGATCTTCATTACATTAAGCAGTGTGGACTGTGCGAGGTTTTGGGTCCAGGACTGCGGGACGATCTTAGGATTACGGCCTTTGGTCTTAGTTAATTATTTATGCAGAACCAACATGCTATAGCTTTTGCGATCTCCAAGGTTAAAATCACTGAATTTTAGTGCTGCAAGCTTATCCTGGTTAACACGTACTATGCGCACTCCTTTCGGAAGATATGTGGTGATCAAGTTGTACTCAAATTCTTTGGGTACACTATCATGGTTAATCTTTCTGCTCAAAGGTGGGATGTAAATTGACAAAATGTGCGGGATCAGATGGCGTTTGCAATATCATCTTTGTATTTTGTTCTTGTCTTAGACGTGGTTCTGGAAGGTACTGCGCCACGAGAAGTGGAGGGAGAATATTGGACTCCTCCTGACGACGATGCTTGCACACCTGTAGACATCCTTCTCTCTGACATGACTCTCTCAGCCATTAGGTTAGTCAAAAATTCAACTACTTTCTCAATAACACTGAGCTCATCCGACATACAATCTTGGGTCCACTAGCTCAAGTGCGAAAATGGCATCTGAGATTACGATGAACAGTAAGGAAACAAGACAATGATCACAGGGTGAAGTAATATCAAGGTTCAAGCTCAAATTCTCACTTAGCAAAAAGTATTCTAGGTGCGTGGCGTGACGGACTAAGTAGGGAAACTTAGCAACGGTCTACTTCCAATGGATATCGGGCCTTCATTAACTCTGTTCTATCCATTCTGGTGCTATTCAATGGTCTAGTGGGAACCCATAATTTATTTTCAACCCGTTTGGGGCAGAAGTTGAATGGGTATATCGGTCCAACGGCTATATTACTGCGCCATGGTGAAGTTCCAGATGTCGCTGTTCTGATATCTCGACGAAGCTCAATTCTTGTGATGTTTCCTTCTGTAGAGTTCCTTCTAGAGTAGTCTGTAGCTTTATAATTTTGTCCCTCTTCTTACTTAGCTTCCTATCCATTTTCCCAGTGAGCTTAGTCTCGATCACCCTCTTTCCATTCTGAATCTTATCTTCTCTTGACATAGTCACTTCACACTACCTAGGATCTTTCCTCAGATCCAAGGGTAATACTCCTTCATCATATGGGTTATATATTTCGGTCTTCTGTGGTTTCTCTAACACTCTTATATCTTCGACATCCAGGTTCCTAGTGTTTAACAGTGAAGATATGTTCTCTTGTTCCTCCATCAAGTAGGAAATCCTTCTAGTCATAAATTCCATGAGTTCTTGCTTCTTCTGTTCTAGGGCTTCCTTTTCTTCTTTCCTACAGATCTAGTCTTTTTCAATCCAGATCCTTCCTAGTAAAGAAGTAAATGGGGAACAGTCCTCAATAAATCTAATGACTTTGAAATCTTCCTCTGTCGAAGTTCCATGGGTATTCATAGCTATTTGGGTAATTCTTCCACATAGGGTTACCATTTTTCCTTTAAATAATCAGATAGCTCTTAGTGAAGGGACTAGAGCAGGCCTTCCTAGGGTTTCCCAAGTTCTTTCTGTCATAATATTCATCGGTGTTCCCTCATCCAGGGCACAGTCAATGTCGAAGTCTCCTATTCTTACTTCGATTTTCTTTTGTTCTTTGAAGATTTATGACAAATTGACATCCTCATGATCATCTAGGGTTTCTTTTATTTTCAGTAACATGATCTCTGATTCTTTCTGGGGTTCTTCCATAATTTTAGTCTCTTGATCTCCTTCAGAGTTTTCTTGTTCCATATTCATTTTTTCAAGTCTATCAATCATTCTAGGGAAATCCAATACTTCATGGTCCATAGCTTTACAACAAAGGAAGCTAGGGTTTCTTCCAGGGCATCCCTTAGCAAGATGGTCTGGTCTTCTGCAACTGTAACAAAGAGTTAATCCTCTCTTTCTCTTCAATGATCCCCAACTCTTCTTGTACTGTGCGCTAGGATCATAATGGTTGGCCTACAAAAATTTCTTTCTAGGATCTTGCATCCACTTGTTCATCCAGACATTCTTTCTATGCATAGGTATACCATATTTATCATTATACTTATAATATCTATTCATATCAAAATTTCTTTCATCTATTAATGCCCTAGTTTTTAAGCTAGGACAGAATCTATCAAACATACCTAGATCCATGTTCTAGAAACAAAAAAAATTCACTTATCTACAGAGCACAAAGCTTCCAGATCTAAGAACTTTTGACTATTCTTACCTTTATTAGAGCATAGAGCTTACAGATCTTACCTCTTTTTTACAGATTTGAATTCTTTATTTCAGAAATCTCCACTTTTACTTTTCTTAGAGCACAGAGTGTTCATATCTCACTTATTTTCTTCGGATATGATCTTCCTTAATTTAGATCTGACCTTATTCTTGGTACAA
Source organism: Picea mariana (assembly GCA_032191745.1). Lineage (NCBI taxonomy): Eukaryota > Viridiplantae > Streptophyta > Pinopsida > Pinales > Pinaceae > Picea > Picea mariana. The sequence goes on along the minus strand of JASDQU010106694.1, from coordinate 119,351 downwards.
ATCTGCATAGGTCGAGTAAAAAGCTACGCACTAGGGAAATATATCTATGCACAGAGCTTTCTTTTGCACAACGTTTCTTTTTCCTCAGTTCCCAACAATCACAGTTTCAGGTCCCGACAATGGAACCATTTGTTGGCACAGGGGAAGACCCAGGGTTCAACGCTCAAGAGCGCACCAAAAAAACCCTAACTACCGACCCTTTTGGAAACACCTACGAAGTAGATGAAGTGTCACCTGAGGTAGATGAAAGGGTGGTTTCAGGACTCAAGTGTCTGAAACCTTAGCTGGGACACCGATATGTGATTATATCTATTACAAGGCACTTAGCATAGATCATTCATCTATATTTAACCCTTATGGTACTTCGCATATGGCACATAACATCGTAGTGAATACTTAGACTAAATATTATTCAGTACTTAGCCACAGACATAGATTATATTTCAACAGATCAAGCTATAAACATATTATATATCAGATCTAACATTCATTCTTTTATCATAAGCACAAAACATAACTAGATCTACTTAATCAAAACAAGCACTTAGCCAAAAGGAAGCAACACTTAGGTCAAATATCAGAGCACATTACATAGAGTTACCGTGGTTCACCCCCACCCTGGAGCTACGTACACAAAGTCTTCTTCTTTATATTATATCAGTCAAGCGGTTATAGGACGGAGCTTCAATGACCCTTACTTTGCACAGGACAAAATATTTGCTCATCTCGCTAGATCCTTCTGCCTTGCGCTCAACACAAAAACACAACAACTTGCACTTAGCATTCTGATCTCCTTACAATCATGTACAGAGCACTTGTGATACACATCCGACCACACAGGTCCAACTATTAGCACTAAGCCTTTATCTATACATTTGCACTAAGCTGTCCCCCCTACTTACATTGCCTAAGTATCTATTTATAGATTAAAAAATGGGCCTAAATGTGGGTAAACCCATGGGCTGACATCCCTTTCCCTTTACATCAACCCCAAAACCCTAAAAGGTACCCAAAAATAGGTCTTGCTTGCTTCGCATTGCGCTCCATCTTTGGCAAGCTGTCGCAGTCCCAAAATGGTCAAATATGACCAAGTATCCTTCAAAACTTGGTCAAGGGCCAACAAGAGCATCTGATGGATGAAATACATTACAAATATTCACCAATGTACGGAGCGAGTGATCCCACAAACTAGAGTTTAGGAGGTGCCATCTACAAAATAACAATTTGTCTCATCGAGGCTGACATACCCATGCTCGGGATGAAATAAAATCATGGCTGCCAATAAAATACACTACATATCCATGTCATATAACTATATAAAATGTAGTTGCGAGCAGTACACAAAGGATCTACATCTCAAAATCAAAATATATACATGTATAGTATCCATCTTCAATAATCCAATGACACTTGATGGATGGAGATGAGGTCTTTAGAGCTCGAGCAACAATTTCAAAATCTTCAAAACTTAGGTAGGAGTATAATTTCAGTGTACGAATTCACTACCCAGAGGTCTTCGATGGCTCATTGAGAATAGACAAGAGGATCTTGATGATCAGGAAGAGAAATTTATTGATTTCGAACAAGGACTTGATTGGTCTTTTGGGGTGGTCGAGCATGAGAACAAGGGACAAAC